>VZTF01000567.1:217927-323209 GCA_013397755.1 Cnemophilus loriae
CCGCCGCCCTCCCCTGAGGGGCGCCGCGCTGCCCTCCCTCCCCTCAGGCGTTCCGTGCGTAAAGTTCGTGGGTTTTAAGGCAATGGATCCATGTTTTGCCTTCTCCAGGACCAGCCCAGGATAGGTGCGGGACCTGCGCGTTTTCCACGCGTAAAAAAAAGGAAAACCAAACGGTTCGGCACCAATCCGGGTATCCCCGCTATATGGCGAGCCGGAGGGTGTGGGAAGCGGGAGCCCTGCTCTGCTATGGTGCTGGGAACCAGCAATCCAGAGCCGTCAAGAAACCCGAAATCGAACTAAATGTAGAAAAATAACTTGCGGAAACTTGTTTTCTTGGGGAGCAACTCTGCTGCTCTGTTCGGGATGTCGCCTCTCCCAGTAAACGTGCTTCTCAAAGATAAATAACGTGAAGAAAAGGCCGGACATGCTCCAAAAAGGCAAATGCAATGTGTTTTCATCCTCCTGGGGGTAATTAGTTTTATACAGCATTTGCCATTCAAATCCAAATCACTGGAATGCCGCATCGTTACAAGCCCGTTCCAGCCCTACTGCCGGATCCAGTCTCCTTACAAAGGACACAATAAAAGCTGTAAATATACATTCCTCCTTCATTAATCATATTCCGTGTACCCTGATATTTTTTCCATCTCATCTTGTTACCCGCTAAATTATATTTTTACGACGCACAGGGTGTCCTTGCTCATTTTATTATCGACTAATTGAATCGTCTCTTTCAGGACATAAATTACATGGGACCAGGGCTGGAGGTAACCGGGAGAGAACCAGACCCCCGAGGCACCGCAGGATGTGAAACACGGGTACATCCCCTGCAAAACATGTTGCAAAACGTTTTAAAACTAATTGTAAATCATTTGTTCAGAAAGCCCAGGCTTCACAACGCTGGTTGTGAGACTCCCGTTAAGGAAAGTTTCCCTTGATAACCTCGGTGTGTGTGGCAAGGGTGTCCCTCTTGTTGCAGGCAGCTCTATATTCCCGTGAAATTCTCCTTGATCCAGCGGGATTTGCAGATTTGTTTATGGAGAGGGTTTTCTGCGAGGCAGACGCTGGCAGAGTGCGCAGTGCCCCAAACGCAGGTGCGGATTTTGCCGTACAAGGATGCAGGGATGCGCACAGCGAATTAAACGCTGACGTGACTGCAAAGCACCAGCTAATACAGGTGTCTGAGGCGTCTCTCCTTGTGAAACTTGCTTCATTATTTTATGTTTCTGTCAGGAAACAGGGGGTTTGGCCACTAAAAATATCCCGGGGCATTTTCACGATGGAATAATTACCTCCTCAGAAGGATGTTTGGGTTTCTCCAGCTTACCCTTGCCGAGTTACGCTGCTATCTGATAATGCCACAAGGATTACCAGCAACCAGCTGCGATTTATCCTGAAAATGGAAGCGGTGATTAAAAGGGAGGACTGGTAGTGTAACTCCTATTAAAGCTGGTTAGCAATTCCCGTCATAAAATCCTGCCCTCAGTTGCGTTTAATAGGGCCAGACTAACCACTGTGCTGAAATTTAAGCATCTGAAGTTCATACCTCGGGTTAAATTATAAACATTTCTCGTTCTGTCAGGGATTTTCTAGTCTGAAAATGAGAGTGGTCACTTTGTCAGAGGTGTTCCCTCAAACCTCACCATGAAAACCCTCCTGAAAGTCCTGCTGGTGCCTGGCAGGGGCTTCCTGGCGCTGCTGCTCCCCAGCAGCTCCGTCCTCATCACAGCCCAGGGCTGTGGGATCAGAGCTGGACCTGCAGCTCCAGTTCCTGGCTGCTCTGGATCAAGCCATGTCTGCAGGTAGGAAGGGTGAACAGGGAACCTGTCCTTCCAGTCCTCTTGGGAAACATGGAGCAGGCAGCTCCTTGAAAAACACACAGTGGGGATGGGAACTGGGTCTGGGACAGGTAAGTTGGCAGGCACAGAGGCTCTGGAGAGAGACAGGTTCTCTGGGGTGGTGGAAGGGATCAAGGAGCCAGAAGGAAAAACAGGTCTGCCTGGAGGGAGGGATAAAGCAAAGCTCATAAGAAAGAGTCTGGAAACCAGGCTGCTAGGAGAAGACTTTAAACCAGAGTGGGAATGGGAGAAGTTGCTGGAAGGAGGACATGCAGCCTGGGAGGACTGAGAGCTGTCCCTGTGGTCTGGTCAAGGGCTGAGGGAGAGCTTGCTGGACAAAGGGGAGCAGATGGAAGAGGTGGAGTGGGGCAAGGGAGGAGGACCCCGAGGCTGGGTGTGGGATTTAGCAGGGCCTGTGGGAAGTGGGAATTCACTAGAGACAGTCATGTAGGAATGGGAATGACAGAAACTGGGGGAGGGAGGCAGAGCAGAAAGGGGAGGATTTAGGAAGGGGAATGAAGACCACCTGGAAAACGGTCAGCAGGTGCCTGAAATACACTGAGAATGTACCTCACCCCCTTGGAGTGCTGGAGCTTGTGCCAACCATGACATGCTTCATAGAGGGAAATTTCTGCATTGCTGATGGCCTGCATCAGTGTCAGCTCAAGATTACATTGCTGGGGTTATCTCTACGTGGGAAGGAAGTACGTATTCAATAAAACAACAGTACTCAGGTGCACAGTAACACACTCCCCAGTTATCAAACACCAGGATAAAGACGGCCAGTGCAGAAGGATAAGCCAGGCTCAGACACTGAATCAAGCTCAGGGAACCCAGGTAAGTGCCTCAACAACTTCCACCTCATTTACTTTAAGAATCAGATGTAGGTGTTTTATGCACCTCGTGAGGAACTGCAGGACAAGCAAGCACAGCGCTGTGGGTGGGGCAGAAAGGATTTTTAGCCTCGGGAATCTGTGGGATGCAGAGCGCAGTCCCTAAACAGAGGCTGCCCAGCGCTGCACTAATTGTGCAGTCAGCACTGCCCAGGTGCCTGGGCTGACATTTTGAAGCCTGACTTGCAGAAGTGAAGAGCTCTTGCAGATAAATCTGCAATAACTGAGAATTTATACAACTTCTGACTCAATTAGATGCTCAGCCATGTTCTATTTTCTGACAAAGTCAGGCCATTGAGTATTTCTAATTGGATCTCTGAAATGAAAAGATATTTTTTACTATTTTGTCTGTACACCCGAGTTCCTCGTCTGTAAAATAAGGGCAACACTGGTTCTCGCTCCAGTGTTGAGAAAATGAATTAGAGTTTGTGAAGCACTTGGATACCATAGTGATGAGTCCCATGGAAAAGCTCAGGAGGAAATGAATAAATCTGTATTCAGAACAATATTTGAATAGTCTGCTGTAAATAAAGCGTGGGCCACACAGTGAACAGCAAGGAGAAAATAAAATTATTACTTAGTGAGCACAGTCTATTCTGTACAATGAGTGAGGCCAGGAACCTGTTGAAAGAACAGCGTGTGATCTAATTACAATTAAATACTGTATCATAAAGTAAATGCATGGAAGGGACAAATTACAGTTGCACAGGCCACCTTTATATTGGTATTTCTAAACTTTTAGGCTCTTGAATTTAAAAAAAAGCCACCACTGTTAGGTGCAAAGGTGTAATACACATGTATAAATGATTTCCGCGCCCTTTAATAGTGGGAGACAATATATTTACCTCCTCTACCTCAGCCACTTAAGTGGAAAAAGTGTTTTTCTCCTCTTGGAGATATCTCAGCCTTACAGCCAAGATTTAACACTGTCATTCACACACTTACGTAGAGATTTAAATCCAAAATTTACCTTCTTTGGGAGTCTGTGCATGATCATCAGAGACAGACTATTCTCCAGAGAGGGATCCAGAGGAGGACCTTCATTTCGGTGATTAAAATTTTATGTTTTGCTTGGATTGCTTCCCATTCCAAACCAGCCCCCTGGTTTTGGTGCAGAGGCAAGGTTATGGAACAACAACTCCCCTGATCTTTCTGACTCCTCAGTCCCGAGGCTACGCTGAGCTTTCCCGACTCCTGCTGAGACTTGGAGCCGCTTCAGAGCGGCTGTAAATTGCACTGGGTTATCTGTCGCCTACAAGAAGGGTGATGGAATTAGGATTGCACTGTTCAGTGCCACTCTGGTCGTGCCTATTTTTCTCATCGTGATTTCTCTATTGCTTAGCAGGATGTGAGGTGACACTGAATCTTTACACCAATTTATTGTTATCCAGAGAATTTTCCGTTACCAGGCATCCTCTGGCAGCTGGTAAAGGCAATTTGGGATAAGAAGGGGCTGCGGCAAAAATAAAGACGTGACTCGTTAAGTTTAAGACTTAGAGCTATGAGATACCTTCAGTTTAATGTGCTGTGCTGCCTCCCTTGTGTGAGGCATCAACTCCATCCACGGACAACTTCTGGCAACAATGGCCTGTCCGATTATTCCCGATCTCCATCCTGATTGCAGCACCAGTGCAGCAAGGTGTGCTGTCTTTCATCCTTCACTAGGGGCTAGATTCTTTTTTCATTTATTTTTCACATTTATTGGTCACAGATGTGGTTTTGCAAACTGCTCTGAGGTTAAAAGGCATCCTCTGGACTTTGCCAAGCAAATTCTAGGTTAGCAGCTCATGTGCCAGAAACCCTCCAACCCCAGCACATACTTCTGTCATTCCTGAGGTCAACAGCAGTTCCAGCTCCTCACTGGAGTCAGGGAGGGTCATAAATGGAGGCAGACCTTCCAATCACTGAGGTGAGTTCCCTGGGACAGCTGAGAGGAAGGTGGAGCTCCTTGAGTCCCAGGTTGACGGAGTCTGAAACACAAGCAGGGCAGTTGGTGTAAAATGCTTTTAAAGGCTTCCCTTGCTGAGCAAGGGAGCTGCTGAGGTCTAATCCAATGTTTGTTTATTTAGGGTTTTCAGAGGTGGATGGAAGGAACCTAGAATCCAAAACGCAGGGTTCACTGCAATCCAATCCACAATTTAAAAGAAAAGAGTAATGCATTTGTTATCAGGAAGTGCATAATGATGTGGGATATGGGTCTCTGGGCATCCAGAAGGAGAGAAATGCAGGTAACCCCCAAGGGGAAAGCCTGATGTTGTTGCAGTCAACGGGATTTTTGCCATCCATGTCAGCAGAGTGAGATTTCATCTCTGGAAGCCTGTAATGGGATGATACCGTGCCACAGGCGCTCACAGCATTCTCAGTGACTGTGTTTTCCTGTTTTGGTGGTTGTCATTAGTCGTTGTTCTCAGATGAGATTATTACTGGGGACACACTGATCACTGAGTCTCCATTCTTCTTCCCCACTGTCCGTGCCCTCACTTTTCCAGTGTCCCACTTCTCCCTGAGCTACTGCAACTCATCTTTGGACTGAAAAACTCTGTACATCCAGTAAGAGAGGAGACAGATGGTCCCTGCCCTCTCGTGCGAACAGGATCAGTCTCCTCTGCATCTTAAAAACCACATAAGCCAGGCAAGGATTCCAGGTGGTGTTTATCCCAAAGCATTTCCAACAATCCCACAAGAATGTTAATTACTGACACCAACAATCTTGTTCTCATTCATATAATGGGAGTGCCTAAAGGTCTTACCTGAGGTTGTGTTAGACATTGTAGGATCACACAGGAAGAGCGCGGAGGGGTTTTAGTCCAGGTTATCCTGACAGGAAGTCGGAAAGCAGAACCACGGAGAGGTGTTGGAGGTAGAGCAGCAGGGCCACCTTTCACATCTCCCGCGTCCCAGTGCTTCTGCTCTGTAAACACCATCCCGTTTTCTCCTGTGCTGGGGGAAGTGAGACTGTAGCAGTCTGAGAGAATTCAAAGCGAGAGGAAAACTGTGGAGAGGAGAAAACATAAGAACAAAAGGAGAAGAATTGATGCTTAGCACGCAGAAACAGTCATTTGCCTCTGGGCTTGGGAGATCAAAGAAACAACCTTAGACTAATAGCAGAGGATGCCTGGAAAATGCGCAGCCCATCGCTCCCAGGGATCCCAGCACGCCTCACAAACCTCACCTCTGCCCATGGCAGGAACCAACAGCAGCACAGCCCGGCCCTTTCTGTGTTACCTGAAAGGGTCAGCTGAGGTGTTGGGTCATCTGGAAGGAATCAGATGTGTTGGGGGACTCCTGGAAATGGAAAGAAAAGGCCACATTACTTGTGAGAGATACAAACAGATCAGCCAGAGTTAGGTGAGCAAGTCCACACGTAGAACTGGAGACCAAACAGCCTTGACTGTTGTGTCAACACCAACAACTCCCACAAGTGTCCTTCCTTTTGGTCTGTATCTCAGACTGTGATTTCAGGTGTTTAAAACTGAATATACAGGAACAATGATTCCAGGAGTCATTGCTTGGACATAGTGGCTGAAGTGTCCCTGTGCTTTAAATGGTAGGAACTGGAAGCACAGAGAGCTGTCAGAACCTTGTGACAGAAGAGTAAATATGAACAAAATTACCTCAGTCCACTAATTCAACAATTCAAAACCAGTCATTGCTATGATGTAGTGAAGACAGGGACAATGAGCCACAGAAACAAGAAGGAATAAAGACATTGGACAATAGGTTGGGATAGGGACAGAGTCCTGTTTGCTGTAATGATCTTGTTCATGCACTCTCAGACAGCCCTTTAAAGTCAGAGTTTTGGTTTTGCTTCCTCCAACTGGAATGCTCAGACAAACCTCATCATCCTTTCAAATGCTATGAAGGAATTTCCTATAAATAGAATGGATTTTTCATGGAGGAAATATTGGACTTCTTCATTTTTACCATGTCGTCTGACAAAGGAACAAGCTCGAACAGTTGTAAAATTAAACTTTTCAGAACAAGGCCTGGTTTACAAAGGTCTTCCATTCCCCAAGCTCATAGCGTGCCACACAAGGATGCCTGGAGTCCTGGGGGATTTTTTGCCACAGGGTCTGTGCACGGTGATCGTGGTGCCTCCCAAAGCACCTTCCTGCCAGGAAAGGTTGTGCTGCAGCACCTGAGAACGCCACAAAAGTCTGGACAAGACCTTGGTGATGTAGCTGTCAGAGCATGGAGGTCTCTTCCCAGAGAGCAATAGCAGGGGTACAGCCCTGATTTGCTAAGGAGAGAAACAAGCTTCTGTTCCCAGCTTCTGTTCCTGGTTGAAACGTAGAGCTACACCTTGACTCATTCTGCATAAATTTTATTTTTAAATCATTCTAACCTCTTGCAATTTTTTTCATCTCTAAAACCAGGGTAAATTAGCCAACATTCCTTCCTAGTGTTACCAGTGCAACCTCTTACCCCATCAGCACAGTCTGACTCTTTCTCGGCTGCGGGACTGAGCAATATGGGGCCACAGGGACAGTTTAAAAAGCAGAGAACACACTTTGTGCCAAGGAATGGTGCTGCACTGAGAGCTCTGGCAGGGAAAATGTGGGCAGCCTTCAGACTGGTGAAGAGTCTGACTCCTCAAGCTCCAATATGACACTTCTCACAGACATTCATTTCACTTTTTATTTGTTGTTTAAACATCCCTTCAGGGCAACACTTCTGCAAAAACACCACCGTTCTCCCACCTTTCCATGCTCGTCCCAGGGGACCGGTGATCAAAGCCAGGAGAGCAAACCAGGGGCTCCGATGGGATGTGGAACGCGGGTGATGGAGCCGTGAGCCCTCGGGTCTCCCTGACAGGTCTGGGCACTCAGCACGTCAGGATCGCTGGGTCTGCTGTCACACAGGGGTTCTACCACTGGTGATATTCCCTCAGCACCTGAATGGCAGCTTTAAAATCAAATTACATGAGTGCTACAGGCTGCAGCCCCTGGCTGAGCCCCGAAGTCAGATGAGTTGAAACAACAAATTAGCCTAGATAGCAGTTCCCTAAGAAATGGCATCCTTACACTGCTCCGCTTTTCCTCCTAACAGAACCTGACGGGACTTATTGACTGCCCGGTATTCCTGCAACTGCATCGGAAATTATTGATTCTGAGAAATATGAAATGTGTCTCAGAGAGGTCAGAATGTGACTCTGTGTCCAAGTGGGACACAAAGATCTTCAGAGATACTGAACGGGGCAGAGGGAGCAGCAGCAAACCAAAGGCAGGGAGTTGACTCCAGCAGGGATCAGTGGGGTTTGAACACCACCGCCCCAAAAAGAGGTGGAGGTGCTGATCCAGGTTCCTTGTGACCAGGAACCACCACACTGTAAATGTTGCCTGGGCTGTTGCCCAGGCTGTTGCTCCACCTGCTTCCCTCTGCACTAATATACATTTTTAAAGGGCCAAAACCTGAAATGCATTTCCTTCTCCTCCCATAGTGGAAAGCGTGTGCTGGCAGCGAAATCTGGGAGGAAAATGCTCTTATGCTATACAGGCAATGGACATTTTGTGCACAAGCAAGATGCCTTCGCATTCCCAGAGGAATTCAGCTCAAAAGTACCACTGCCAAAAACTGGAGAGAATTCAGATGCTTGGAACAAACGTGTATTGCTGAAAGTGGGGAATTGGTAGAGAAAGATGTTCAGGCTATCAGAAGTTGTTATCAGAAGTGTCCTTCATTTCTGAAAGAACAGAAGTGTAGGTATTCAGCAAAAATCAATTTCTCAAAAAGACTCTCCTTCCATGACCAAAAACCTTTGGTGAGGGCTGAGAAGAAATTGAGGTTTATGTCTGTATCATGTGGTCATTTAGATTCCACGAAGCAAAGCAATGGTATTTTTCAGCTGTGAGCCCTCTGAGGCAGGTAACAAAGAACAGAGATTTGACAGAGGGAGAAAAGCTTTCTCACAAATCTCCTGTTTTCCCAGTCCCAAAGGGCGGCAATCTGCCTCTGACCCCTCTTTCAGGCTGCTGCTTGCTCCATGATCTGTTGGGTTTGTGTTTTCAGACGGGAGTCCAGTGTTTTCCTGCTGACCTCCAGCAATCAGTAGCACTCAGCTGCTCCTTCTGGGGTGTCATCGCGGTATCCACCACTCCTGGGGCTGCCCGGACATTTTAGGAAGCACTGCCTTTGGAGAGGGCAACACACAGGACCACAAGGAATAGTATGACTGACATTTTTTTTTATGTTTACTGCTACTACTGCTGTTGACGTGTGTTTTTACTAAAGAGCAGAGTTCATGAATTATGCTCAGCTTAGAAGAAAGCTGTAAAAAAGTACCAGTGAAAGACATCAGGAAGAAAAACCTCAAAACCACTCCTGTTCTCTTACACTCTTTTTTTTTTTTTTTTTGAGTTCTGCATCCAGTTTCAGGCAAATGCAGCAGTGCCTGGGGTGTGGTGCCTCCAGAAGGCTCCCAAAGAAGCACTTGCTGTGCACAGGCTCCTGCAGTGGGAAGGGAGCAGTGGGAACTCAGACATAGGAGCAGGTACCTCGCTGTGAGCAGTTTCCACACCAGGAAGAGGAAGAACGTGCTCTTGTTCCTGGCGACAGGTGGCTCTGACACATGGAAGGTTTCACTAATTCAGTCGAGACAAGCCAGTGATGCCTGTCCCATTAGAAGTGACTAAGGTAAGATATCTTGCACTTCACTGAAAATTGACACCAGAGGAAGGGTAGGTTTAGATGGGATATTGGGAAGAAGTTCTTGGCTGTGTTTGGTGCTGAGGCCCTGGCACAGGTTGCTCAGAGCAGCTGTGGCTGCCCCTGGATCCCTGGCAGTGTCCAAGGCCAGGTTGGACGGGGCTCGGAGCAACCTGGGCTAGTGGAAGGTGTCCCTGCCCATGGCAGGAGGTAGAACAAGGTGGTCTTTAAGGTCCCTTCTAACCTAAGCCCTTCTGGGATTCTGTGATCAAGAATGCGGGAATGACAACACAGCTTGGAGTGTGGGCAAAATCCCTGCTCAGAGTTCCTGGACCCGGGGTGGGTGGGGTGACACTGCAGCAGGAGGGTCCAAACCACAAAGATAAGTGGATATTCAAGTTGTACACCAACTTACAAACTTCTAGGAACTTAATTAACCCCAAGAAAAAGCTGCAAGCAGACTTTGGGAACTGAGCAGTGACACTGCTCTAAGTCAGCTCCCACAGTGGGGATTTTCCCTTTGACCAAAGGGATCCCTTGTTCAATGTATGGGGAAACACAGACAGCGAAAGAGATGGTGTGAAAAATTAGCAGTGTTTACAGTTGTGTTGGGAGGCGTTGTTCACATCAGAACACTTTCCCCAAGTACGTGAACAAGAGAATGGGGATTTTAAAGAACAGGGAAGCCTGCACAAGGGTGCTCAGTAAATCTGAATGGAGCATACCCACCTTAAAGCTCATCTCCTAGATGGAATTTTTACCTGGAGTCCAGCTGACACCAGAGGAAGGGGTGAAAAGGCTTCCAGCTCTGTGAGAGATAATGACAGAACTGACAGCAGTGGACACTGCTGGGTCACCAGAGAAAAGGGAAAAACACAACCCTTTGTGATTGCTGTCAAACACAAATAAATATGTTGGAAAAGAACATTTTCTATTTCCTGCAAGCAGTAAAGTTTGGGGGGAAACAGCCTATGACAAATATTTTTCTCTGCTGGAGGCAGCAGCAGGGCTCTGACAGGCACGTTGGAAAACAGACCATACGTTTGTGCATATTCAACAGCCCCACTGGGAGACATCATTTCTCAGGCTGCCGTTGGGGTTGTGTTTGGCACTTGAACTGTTTCGGGGGCTTTGATAGCCCAGGATCTGTGTAGAGGATGTTTTGTTCTGAGGGAAAAGAGCACGAGCACATGACCAGAAGCTCTGATCAGCTATTGAAAGACCCAGACCAGCAGAGCTCAACAACACAACTCCTTTGTAATGGAAATGCCATACCTAGGCATGAAATTAGGAAAGCAACGTGTACGAGCAGATTCCAAGAAGATTGAAGTCATCCCTGGTATTCCTGCCCCAGCAGAAAAGGATGCAAAGTTAAGACACCTCTGAGTAGTGAAGTGTCGACCCAGTTTAGCTGCCCAAGCAATCAATGACGGATCTTTATGAGTGTTCAGGAGCCCTAACACACAGATCTTCCCAGGGAAAGTGAAAGGAGCTAATTAATAGCCCAGAAAAACAGAATGAAATGCAAAGCCAGACATAGATCTTTACAGCCCAGTGCTGACTGCGCTGAATTCTCTCCTTGCACTCCCAGCTGACCCCAGTGAGGCATCAAGATTAATGCTTGTACAAAAAGCTTTTGCTTTCCACTTTTTGTGAAGCACTTGCAGGCTGTCTACTCGAGTGTTTCACCTGGCTGCAATTAGAGATAGTTTAGTCTTGACTTACAGACTTAGCTGGGTGTAGTTTTGCTCTCCTCTGTCCCGCTTTGAGCACCCTGAAGTGATACCTCTCTGTCCTTACTGCTCTGTCTGCTAGGAATTGAATTCCCTAATAACTGAACTCCAAATTGCTCAGCTCCATTCATGTCACCTGCCCTGTTTGCAGTGCAGTTTGGGACCCTCTGGTGCCCCAAACTGCAGCGAGGTCATGATGTCCCTCAGAGTTAACACACGAACCCCTGGGCAGGAGTTGTTGAAAAGTCATGGAAATCCTCCCTGTTCCCAAGAGGTGCAGTGCAAGGGCCCTCAAAGGAGCTTCAGGAGGAGTTCCAAGGCTGGCCTTGAACATGGGATACTTCCTGGACAGCGTACTCAAGGTCATTTGGCCTTTTCCAGAACAGGTGAAGAGACATGAGCTTGCTTTGGGGACTGGACTGCTCCAGCCGTGGGACACATGGCCAGCCCAGCAAAAGCAGCTCCTGCCCTCTGCCACCAGACCGAGGCCATTTTGATCCAAGTATTTTAGGGAGAAATACCAGTCAGTCTTGTCAGAAGGAAAGGTCTGTCTGGGAAGACATCCCCTCAAGTGCCTTGAGATGGCAGAGGAAGAAGTTAAACACTGAGGGTTAAGAGTCTGCCTTGCACAGGCAGCTCCTGCAGCAGGGAGAGCCAAGAGCAGGTTTTCCAGGATCATTATTTTGGACTAAATTTTGTGTACATTTCACTTCAGACTCTGCTTGGATGCAGGCTTGGATGTCCCTTGTTTTTCCAGTGGAGAGCAGCAATATTTCCACGGTGTTTCCCAGGGTCACTGTTAAACTAGTGATCCCTCTTCAAGAGCCAGGGTGGAAGGTACGGCACAAAAAAAATCTTTATTTTTTAACTAAAATAAGGTGAAAGAGGACATCAAATAACAGGGTCAGCCTGAGGGCACTGAGAGGATTCATAGAATCCCAGAAGGTTTTGGGTTGGAAGAGACATTAAAGCTCATCCCATTCCACCTCCTGCCATGGGCAGGGACAACTTCCACTAACCCAGGGTGCTCCAAGTCCCATCCAGCCTGGCCTGGGACACTTCCAGGGATCCAGGGGCAGCCACAGCTGCTCTGGGCACCCTGTGCCAGGGCCTCCCCACTCTCACAGGGAACAACTTCTTCCCAATATCCTATCTATCACTGGGGTTCAGAGAGATGTGAGATGCTTGAGAAAAGTAAATCTCGGGCTCGAGGGCTGCAGCTGACCTTGATTTCACTCCTCAAGTGAGGAGCTCTCCTGGCTCCAGAAGGAGCCTTTCTATATGGAAGCTAAAGATCATTAAAACCTTCTAGAGGACAACATGAGATCCAGCCAACATTCCCTTTTCTCCCAGCTCCCACTTCCTCACACACCCTCTTGGTTGAGGAGGAGGAGCAGGTTCTGCCTGGCCTGATTTGGAAGGGCGACACAAACCCCACTGGCCAGGATCTGGAGTTATCCAGCTGCACCTGAGTCTTTCCTGTCCCATCATTCTAGTGACCCAGAAATCCTGGAAAATAAATAATATTTGGAATTGTTGGGTTATTCGTCTACACAAATGTCTTTCTATCAGTGCTGTGCATAAGGATATGCAGAGAAAACAGGAATGTTCTTGGGATTGGAGACCAGTGGGCAGAACATTTTTTGCAGGCCCACACAAAACTGTTGGGTTGTCCCAAGCCAATGTCCCAGAAGGACATCAGAGTCAGCACTTTCACTGCTGAAATTACCCACAGCCAAGATAAATACATGAAATATTAGTGGGAATATTGAGAAATAACAAAAACTAGTGCGGAAACCACAGTGGAATGTGCTCGCAGGGACACGCACAGGCACAGCCTGTCCAACGGACTCGTGGTCATCCACGATCCTGGCTCACAACCTACAGCCAATCCCTGAAACCTTCCACCAGCCTGAATTCCTTCTGTACAAACAGAGTCTCATGGCCTGTTTTAAAGCTCTAACAGCTTCATCTTGGTTTGAGCTCAGCTTCTCTCCTGGACTAACAGGTGTTTGGGAAGCTGTGAAGATCACACGATCATTGTGGGAGAGAAAACTGTTCCCCCATGACATCCCCCTGTGCTCTGTGCCCACAAACCTCAGGGTCCATCACGCAGCCTTGAGTCTGAGAGATGAGCAGGGGATGGAAAGAGCCAGCTGGAACCCCTGGAAACCTGGAATACTCATGGGATTGAGGAAGGGGGAAAGCACAAGCACTGGCCCCTTCTTCAAAAGTTGCACACCAAGATCCCAAATCATTTCTTACTCCAGCACTCAGGAACTCACTGGAGTCAGAGCTTTGGGATTTAACTGCTGCTGGAAAAGGAGGAAACTCCTATTTGCATGCACAAAGATTGGGAGTTTTCTTCCTCCACTCTAGTGGAAGTTTAATCCAACAGGCCCCTTGCTGTGTGTCCAGTGGCCTGGTCACCACTGCCTCAGGTGAGCACAAATCCAGTGGACTGATGTGGGAAAGCAGCCTGGGCTGGAGATGTGCTCACAGAGCTTCATTTAGATCTTTCCTGATGAGAGAGTTGAGAACCAAAGATGTTCCCACCAAACCTACTCATCCAATTACTGGAGCACTTTGAAAATGTGATACGGATCAGTGGAACAGCCTGCGCTTTTCCCAGGACAGAGCAGGAGTGTGCAGACACTGCACTTTTGGGAAGCATCGAGAACCAGACACAGGAGCTTTGTGGCTTTTCTTCATTGGTTCTGACTTGCTCTGACTCCTCACCTGCTCACCATTAGCACCCCGTGGTGCAGTTGTGTTTGACATCCCTGTAACAGCCCCTGATTTATATGGCCTCGCACAATCCCTCCTCCTCTGTGCGGCCTTGGGAGCAGCAGAACAGACATCCTCAAACGGAACTCCTTTGAATCAGTCACTGCCAAAGGAGCAGACATCTTCAAAGAGCATTATCTTTGTGAATCAAACTTCACCCTTCCCAAATGATCTCTTTTTTTTAATGAAATGGAGCTTTGGGGGTTTGGCAGAAGCAGACAAATACTCCAGTGGGCAGACTTTAAAAAAACAGGTGAAAGCATGACGGAGATTCACAGAGTCACAGAATAAAGGAGAGAAAGGATCCAGGGAGAAATCCAATGTGCTACGTTCATCACTCACTCATTCAATTACCAGGATTTGAGCAACTGTCCAGTGAAAGGAACTCAAGCTCTCCATTTTATGGTGTATCTCTGATGCTTTTCCACATGGCAGTGCAGGAGATGAGCCGTGCTCCTTTCTACACCCATTCCCCGCAGAAAATCTGCAAACCATCACCACTGATGTTCCTGAATTTAGGATCCATGTCCTAACGTTCTCTGCCTCCAACGCATGGCCACCACTTAATGCCCTGCTTGCTTTAGGAATGTGGTTTTCCTTTGGTCCGGTGGGAACACCACGATTATGTGCGGCACGTGCCAGAGAGGCAGGGCTGGGTGGGGAAGGAGAAGGGAGGCTTCAGCTCAGAAGTGATAGTACCTATTTTTGGCTCCCGGAGCCAGGCTGTGCTGCTCCCACTCTGTTTTGATGCTCCAACATGTTTCACTGGAGATGTCACCAATCCCAGGCAGTCACGACAGTCTGGGGTGCTGGGATTCAGCCTCGTGGGGGAGGGAAGACAAGCAGCAATTTTTCTGAAGTCTGTGGCAGGAACAAATGGATTTGTAGTGACTGTTATTTGAATATTAATAGTTACATGAGGCTATTTTTCAGTCTGAACGTACCATTAGAACACAGGAGACCTGTACCTGGCTCTCCCTTCCACATGGCTGCAATGGGACATCCCCTCTTCCTAAACTTCCACCCTTGTGCAGCCATGGTGAGGTTTTCAGATCTGGTTAAACATCTTGCAGAACCGAATGTCCTCTTGCTCCCCACTGCCTGGGACACATAAAATACCAAATACAGTCTCCTGGAGTGAATTCATGTCCCAAGTGTGTTTTACACAGTTTTTACCAGTGCCCACTGGAGCTGCACAGGATTTTCCCAGCACTCCGAGTGCTACAGTTCCCACTTCTGTTAAGTGACAACTTATTTAGATCCCAGAATCCTGAGGCAGCACAAGCTAAAGTCTCTGCTCACATCACCTGCCGCAGGTACCCCCAGGAGGCTGTGAGAGCCTCCCCTCTCCATGGCTGTGCTGCAGGGCAGCCCTGCGAAGGAGGCAGCCCAGAAACTCTCCTGAAACCCAACACTCGACCTGGGCACCTCAGTCCGTGCTGAAGGGGCTCCCCCCAACCAGGCCACCCTGGGCCTCCTGCCCCCAGCAGCCTGTTCCTGCCTGGCACCGTCCCCTCAGCCCTGCAGCACTGAGTGGGGAGGGGAGACAAAGCTGTGGCTGCCCATCCCTGGAAGTGTCCAAGGCCAGGTTGGACAGGGCTTGGAGCAACCTGGGACAGTGGAAGGGGTCTCTGCTCATGGCAGGGGAGGGAACAAGATGAGCTTTAAGGTCCCTCCCAACCCAAACCATTCTGTGATTCCAAATCCAACAGGATCCAAGGGAGGACAAGGCAGAGGGTGAGGAGCTCGGGCATCTCTGATGCCAGGCCAGCGCTCTGGGAAAGCAGGGAACCAAAAGCCAACCCTGTGGACTGCTCACCCACCACAGGATGAGCTTTCCTTTCTTCAGCTGCTTTTCTTCATTCTGTTCTCCTGCAGCACCCTGTGCTATGGAGTGATAGAAACACGTAACAGCTTCTCCAAACACAGTTATCTTTAGAAATGGAACAGCGAAAGAAAATGACACCGTGTAGATGCTGTAAAAAGAAAGCCTTCACTACATTAAAAACAAAAAGTTACATTCTTGATCAAGGAACAAACTGGTCTGAATAGTCACAGTCACATTTTACAGCCATGTAACTCTTTTTATCTTTTTCTCTCCCAACATCTGAAGAAGATGAACATCTGATTCCTTTATGTGGGAATTGCTTAAACCAGCACTGGGAGCAAATATGCAGTTGAATATTGATCTGAAAAGATGGAGCGAGTTCAGCCCTGAGTTAATGGTCCTGGATTTTGGACAGGAGCTGGCAGAGCTCAGCCCCTCTCAGGACCAGCTCCATCCTGGTTCCTGCCAGCCCTACAGCCCAAGGCTCCTGCAGCTCCATTCTTTTCAGCAAAGGTTGGCCGAAGGAGCTTAGCACCATTTTATTCAATCATGGTTGGAGTTCTGATATCCACAGGAAAAAAATCCTGGAAGCAGAGTGTATTTTCATGATCAGTGCATACTGAGTGGTATAAAATGTCTGCACTGCTTCTTTCCACTCCAGCCTGTGCCTTTGAAGTCATGGTAACAGCTTTTGGATCCCAATCCTCTGATGAGACTCCTTGATTTATTAGGTAAAACATCTGGAAAAAATGAGGACTTGTGGCAGTGTAAATCCTCCAGAAGGAGCAGAGAGAGGTTTCATCTGAGCAGCCCTCCTGTCAAAACGCAGGAAACCTGAGCCCTGGCCACCGGCTTGAGGGTGCTCCGAGGCTGAAAAGCTCCAGGCGGGCCCGTTCCCGTTTCACCCAGTGGCCAGAAAGCAGCTGTGAGCAGAGGAATGTCCAGCAGCCAGCAGCCCGGGGAGGTGGGACCGTGCCAGGGCCCTGGAATGGTTTGCAGACACTCGGGTGTCGGTAGCAGCGCTGCCCTTGACAGCACCAAGGAGCCCCTGTTGTAAATCCCGGCGCTCTGGGAGCACTCTGGGATGTAAATACCTGTAAATACCTGCCTGTCACCCACATGGCAACAGCCCACTGCCCGGGCCCCCCACAGGAGGGGCCTTGGGGTGACTTTTCCATCCCACAATTACAACAGGAATGTTGGAGAAGAAAATGGTTTGGAAGGAATGAAGCCCGTGCAAGTAACAAACAAGGAGACAGGCATTTTGTGAGGCAGATTCCTTCTTTTATTTGGAATCAGCCCTGAGGTAAAAGGAAAATACAGAGGAGAGTGGGAGCAGCAGGAGCAGCTTGCTGCGCGCTGGAGTTCGGCTCCTCCGTGCGATGCGTGTGGTGGGCAAACACGTGTGAGAGCACGGGCGTGTGCATCCGGGCAGGGCGTTTGGTACATAGGGGCAAGGGTACAAATCACCCAGGTACCTGACTCAGAATTATTTACTCTGTGCCTCCTCCGCACAACAAGCCAGGTCCCAGATTTCAACGCCGACACTCTGGGGAAAATCTCCCGAGAAGCATCCTTTGCCAGTTATTCTCCCATCTAAATCCCCCTTCCAGCAATTTGAATAACACAGTTCAAACACCGGCCCTGGTGCCAACGGTGCTTTTTGGAGGGGGCGTAGGACCGGCGGAGGAGGGGGAGTTTGGGAAGTATTTTTTTAATCAGATAAATTATTGCTGGGAAACCAGCCACTTCTCTCCATTCAATTTATACTCTATGGGGAATCCATCTAATACCCCTGCTCGGAGTGTGAGGCAGGACCAGCGAGATGCTGTATCAAACCAGGGAGGGAGGCAAAAGATGGGATGGAGTACAAGGAACGAACAAACAACGGGAGGAAAGGGCTCTGGAAAAGCATGCGGAGAAGAGGGGAAGCCAAGGGATGTGTCCGCAGCTCCTCAGACAAGGAAGGAGGGGAGAAAATGGGTTTCTCTGCTGGCAAATCGGAGCAGGCTGCAGCGTGGGTGGAGTGGGGTGGGGTGGAATGGGATGGGATGAGATGGGATAAGATGGGATGGATCCGAACTGCAAGGCGCTTTCACCTGCGGGGAGGTGGCACAGCTCCAGGCAGGATGGAGGATCCAATCAGGCTCTGCTTGAGTTTGCAAAACGAGTTTAGTGATTTCCCCCTGTTTCCCAGTGGAACTGGGAAGCTGCCAGTTCACCTCACTGCTGTATTTGGAAGTGGTGAACGCTTTGCTGGCTGGCAGAGAGAAGCCAAGGCCTGAGAACAGAGACAGCTCGCAGCACCCGGGGTTCCAGCCGTGCTCGCAGGGCAGCGTGTCTGGGAACCTTGCCCTGCCGTCTGGGCATTCCTCTCATCCCTGTTTGCGTTCCCTGCTCACCTCAGGCTCTGCTGCAGCTCCACAGGTGGGGGGTGGGCTGCGTCCCGAGGAGCTCCTCATCCAAACGGGCACAGCTGGAGCTGGGCACTGCCAGCAGTGGCACAGGCAGGGAGTGATTGCCCTGAGCCCACCGAGCGAGCCGGTGACCAAACCAGCCCAGAGCCCGCTGCCCCATGCGGGACTGGTTCTCTTTCATGTGCTAACACCAATTTAGTCCACAGGCTTCCCACTCCAGCACTTCCCAGTGACTATAAATGCACACGGAGTTTTTAAAGAATTACAGGGTAATGGCACCTGAATGGGTGTCGAGGTGCACTTTGCTGGCCTTTTATTCTTCTTTATCACAAAGAATTCAAAGCTTTAGTGGGAGAGTTGGCAGTAAGCTCAGGAGATGGGGAGACTTCTGAGGATGATTTCCCAGATTCTGGGAGTGACTACAGTACAAATCATGTTGGAAAATAAAGGGATTGACTCAGCAGGAGGCAAAAGGGAACAAGTGGAAGAGTAACTCTGCTCTGGAAAGCCACGAGGAGAACATGACACAAAGCAGAGAAGAGAAATAAGGCCCCAAAAAAGAAATGCAATGTGTATTTTGGAGGGATTCCTTCTGACAGCCTGACTGTCCAAAAACTGCTGAGTGCCATTCTCAGGGAACTGGGCCTTACACGAAGTGCAGGGAATTTTGGCCCAAAACAACAAAGAGATGCTTTTGCTCAGAGCTCATTCCCATCCTCCCCAGCAGTCCACGGGATCCCTCCAGTCCCCCCGCTTGTCTCCCAATCTAAGCAGTGTGGAAGTGTCACTCCCGATATTACACCCTCCTTTCCCAGGCAAAATTAATGCTTGAAGCAACACTGATCTAAACATGTAATTAAACCCCCTCTAGCCCACCTACCAAATAAACTCATTTCCAGATGCCAATTAACCTCCGAGTTTATTACTGGGTATTACAGATCTCCCTAGAACTCCTCGTGCCAGGATGCAGGGAGCCCACTTGTTCTGCCAGTGTCAGGTCAGGGAGATCACCTTAACCTTGGATCCTTGTCCAGCTACCACAGTCCTGGGAATAAAATTAATAACTTTCTGGCATTTTCTCCCTCTCTAAGAAATGGAGAAAGTGTTATCTCTTCCTCCTCATAATTTTTCCTTGTATTTTGAGTCCCCAGACATCCGTACTTTGTCAAAGCACTGCCCATTTCAGAGGCTTTTTCCAGGACTGGATGAACTCTGGTGATAGGTATCCAAGCTGCTTTGTACATTTAATAGTCCCTAAATGTCTGTTTTGGAATCTGTTCCAGATTCTAATCATTTTACATTAAAGCTCAGGGGACTCAGTAACCTCTCCCCTTCAATCCCCAAGAAAAACAGAAACACGAGCCCTCCAACCCTAGATCAAGCACAAACCTCTACAAAACCCCAGCCCGGAACCATCTTTCATCAGTCTCTGCTCTCCGTGACTCCTGGACTCCACAGGATGTGCAGAGTCTCCCTGTCCAAGGACAGAACACCCGTGACATGACTCAGGACTTTCTCCTGACAGGAACAAGGTGAAGGGGCTGCTCTTGGCCGGCACATTCACATTAAGGGGCTGTTTAAGCCTCTCCAACATTTCTGGAGCCTCGCCGGGCTGTGGGAGTTTTGGGCTGCTCCGTTTTTCCACGTTGGTTTTCACCCCTCATTTCTTTGACACCTGATGCCATGTGGTTTGTAGAAATCCCTCTGGGCTCAATAAACTATGGAACTGAGCCTCCTTATTCTGCTTTTTTCTTCCACTCCTTGGGACTCTGCTCTGGGTTTCTTTTTCCTCTGTCCAGCTGCAAACTTTCAGGTAACTTGTGGGAATTTTGTATCAGCGAAGTTACTCCCAACTCTGCTGACTGACAGTTTCAGAAGGAATTCAAGGAGAGGGAAGAATGGCAGGAAAACAGCAGGACACCTCTTTATAAACCAAGACTAGTGCAAAAGGGCTGCTGGAAATCTTGTTTTCATCACCCACAAATTCCCCGATGCTGGAAAACGTCCCCCACTTTCCCTTCTTCTCCCATTTGCTGCAAGTTCTGACAGGAACTGCTGGGAAGAGCTGACTGTGCCAGAATGGGAGAGCTGCTGTTCCTACACCGCCCTCCCCTCCCCAGATCCCCACATTTCAGCCCAGGAAATGGAAATTGCTCCTTGTTTACCAACCCTCCTGCTCCTTCCCGCTCCGCCAGGACCTCTGTGCCCAAGCCAGGTCTCTGCTGTTTACAAGCCCATCTGCTGCTGTTGCTTTTCCTCACCTCAAGTTCGAATGCTCCGTTCCGGATTTCGCTCGCCGTTGTGTTGGGAACTGCAAAGAGCAGCCGAGGATTTCAGGTGGGAAGTGAGCAGCAGGAAGAGAGGAATACAAATCTGTTCTCATCTAAAGAGCCCTCAAAATAATTTAAAAAAGAAGAAAGAACCAGATGAAAGAGGAAATTCCAAATGTTTTCAGCAGCACAGTCATTCCGAGGAGAGTTTGTCTCATATTTTTGCGAGAATTTGAACATTTAGAACAAGAAAGGAAAAAGCACAAGTGTTCCACTGCCTGTTTCCCTGAAATTACCCTTGTCCCTCTGGTCTCTGCAGTTTAGTCTCTATAGGAGCTTCAAGCCTCCACTTTGCCCAAACCTGTCAAAAGTGAGTCGAGAGCTCTCCAAGCAGTGTAACTCAAGGCCACATCTCTCCAGGAGTAAGGGGAGACCCTTGAGAGTCAGAAGGAGACTGGAAATGTCGGTGTCTGCCCTGGGGCCTTCAGTGGGGTGCCCAGAGACTCCTCTGAGCAGCAGAGCTGCTGCCCTCCTGCCTGAGGGGTTCTCTCTCTGGAGGCCGATGGATTCAAGCTCTTTCCTATCCTTCCCTCTGCCAGCAGGGAAGCACAGTGTGGAACAAGCCTGGGCAGGTGCTCAGACACCACCAGGCTCCTGCCAGGAGCAGGGATGGGAAGCAGCCAGGCTGTGGCTCACGCTGTGCTCCTGGACATGGCGTGGCTGCAGTGGGAACCGGTGACCCCCCAGCTCCACTGGGCCCCACTGCTGAGTCTGGGTTCTGTGTGCTCCCCGTTGCAGCCTCCCAGTCCACGCTGGTGCCTGGCTTGGGCGGGAAAACAGAAATTATTCTCCTGGACCCTTCTCAGAGTCAGTGAGAATTAGGAGAACCCAAAGAGCTGAACTGCCCTGACCAGAAAACATCGGTGGCCAAAGTGTCTTTGCTCCTGCCCTCCCTGGGCTTTGCTCCTGGAGTTGTGAACTCAGCCAAGAACTGGCTAAAGGGAGCAGCATTTGGAACAGGCTCTGCTGTGCCCTGAGCTTTGGGAGGCCCAGCCTGCCCAGACACACCTGCCATTCCATGTGGGAGAGCAGACGTGGCAGGTTATAGAACAAACATCCACGGGAAGTTCACACTGTGTGCGTGGACAATGACTGAGAAGGAGCAGGAAGAACTGGAAGGTGGAGAGGATGGATTCTCAGGAAGGAAAGGCCCACCAGAGGTTCCTTCTGACTGTCCCTCTGTGCCACTGGCTCACAGTGGATCAGCTGCACCAGTTCTCAGCCAGGAATCTGCCTGGTTTAGGGAGGAACACGCTGTCCCACTTGGCAGCTTCCTGGCCCTGCCCTACCAGCTCAGCACAGTGCACAGATCCCATCCCAAGGCTGGAGGCTGTTGGGAAAGGAGGCTCCTAGGAGGGCAGGAGCTGGCTGAGGCCCCCACTGTGGCCAGAGCAGCTGCTCTGCTCTGACCTGGAACCCGGGATAACGTTCCCTTCCCTCTGCCACGCCAGTGGCCCTTCCCCAAAGGATGTGTGTGTTTGGATTATCTCTCTCTGAGGACTTCACAGTGCAGAGCAAGGTCTGAAGACCCCAAAACTGCTCAGAGGTGCTGAGTGAGTGCTGGTTCAGCTTCCCCAGCCCCAGACCACTCAGGGAAACTGCTGGGTTTACAGACACACTCCCAATGGAGCCAGCAAGGTGCTGGGATGCCCTGGAAATGCAATGCTCAGCAGGTGAGGGCAGAAAGACTGAAATTAGACTTTGCAAAAAGTTCCTGCCTCATTCACTCCCAGAAACGTCCTCTTTGAGCCGAACTGTTCCTGGGAATGGCTGTGTCTAACACCAGGCAGTGCCGTGGCTCCCGGGCCTGGAGCAGGACCTCTGGAGCACACATGCTCTTCATTAATGCTAATCCAGGAGCAGGAATGATCCGAGAGCAGAACCTCCAAGGGGATTAAGTACACAGATACCGCCTCATGGAGCTGCGCTGCAGGGCGGGATCCAACCTGAACGTCCTCCAAAACACGCACTCAGATCTGGTTGCTCTGGTTTGGCCTCGACTGCAGCAGGATGGAAGGAGCTCAGGGAGATGGTGAGAGAGGGGAGAAGGAAGAAAGGAAAACAGTCTGCTCCCTGTGCCCCCCAAAAAGCAGCGTTTCAGTGCTGGGGCTCTCAGCGTGCACAACAAACTTGCCTCCCTTCCCTCGCTCCCACTTACATTGTTCACTTTCCTGCAAATTGTTTCCACATTCTGTATAAATAACCCCGGTGCCAGCGAGGGGGAGGGGAGGCGCGGGGAAGGGGTGGGAGGAAATCCAATGGCTTTGTTACTTTGGAAAAAGAAGGTGGAGGATGGAGAGGAGCATTCGGAGCTGGAGCCCTGGCAGATGGAGCAGAGAGTTGCCATCGAGCTTGCGTTCAGACCTGGAGGAAGAAGAGTAAACAAGGAGGAGATTATATATAATTATAGACAATCATGTTGCCGGGGATAAACAGGAATCAAAAGCACGGAGGCACTGGAGTCTGGCACATCCCCAAGCACGGAACAGAAGCCAGCCAGCGAGAGGCACTGCGGCTGGAACACGCTTCCCTTTGGGCCTGCTTTCACTTAGCTCAGGGGCTGGGGGTTTTTTCCTCTCTTTTTGGCTGGAGGCATTCCCCCATAAAGAGAAGAGCCCATCCAATGGGGAACAGAAGCCAAACTGAAGTCAGCAGAATTCTTGTCTGTGACATTCACAGATTACCCTGTGAGAAATGTCAGAAACATTTGGAAAAGATACAGCCCACTGAGGTCGGCAGGAACAACAGCAACAGGAATTTCTGAACAAAAATGGCTTTAGAGACACTCCAGAAGCTGTGCCTGAGTGTCCTGTGGGCAGCTCCTCTCTGGCAGGACGCAGAGGGGGAGCTGCAGCTCAGGGTGGCACCCAGGTCCTGCTTGTGGCTCCCAAGGATGCAAGGTTTGCTTAACGGGGAGATAATGAACAAAGCCAGGGAGCAAACCTGAAACAACAGCAGATGGGCCATAAGGGCTGTGCTGTGGGTTTTTAAACGAGGGCTTGGGGGAATTTAACATAGAAAAAAGAAAAGGGGCCTCCTTCGTCCTTCTTTTTCCTTCCTTGGAGGCTCTGGAGAGTCAGAGGGAAGGTGACAAACAAAGGACAGCAACCGCCGATGGTGACAGGAGGAGATTGTTTAGCAAAGCAGTGTGAAGAGCTCTCTCCCAGGCACTGTTTTCAATCCAAATAGCTCACAGCCCGCTGAATTCTTAAGCCATTTTGCTGATCTCTCAGCTGTTCTTCATTGAGAACACAGGCAGATACTTCAAAGCAAAAAAGCAGAGAGGAAAAATAAATATATATAAGAAACAACCAGACCTGTGTTTAGAATCTGCGTAAGAGCAGAGGAGGCAGAGAATGCTCACAGGCTCCTTCACCTTCTCCCTTTCAGTACAGGTGCTCTAAGTGTCCTTTCTCCTAAGGAAAGAAAATGGATTTTTAAAGGGAAATGACATTTACTCTCTGAGAACAGTGTCACAGTTTGGTGGATGATATTACCTGGCTATCTGGGTGTAGGATTGCGTATTTTCTGTGAATTCATCATTATGGGCATTTTTCCTCTGAGATTTCTTCTGCTGACAAAGCCTTCCCCAGAGGATGTACCTGTGTGTGTGCACATGCAGGGGCGAGTGAAAGATCTCTCTGCTGGCCATGTAGAAACTGTTTGGGTATCACAGACAAGTGATAAAACAGGAGTCATGTTCCTCTCAAAACTGCTGGAAAGAGCTCAGAAAGAGCAGAGGGAATGGGCTTGGAAAAGACAGTCAAGGGTTAAAAAAGGTACTTGGGGTCCAAGTCTTATCTACTCTAAATTTACATCGACTCTGTGAGGTAATATTTGAGCAATCTACTCCCATGCCAAGTTACAACAGCTCCTTCCAAATATCCCAGACAGTGAACAGAACCAAGACTAAAAACAAGATAACACAACGAGAGCAAAAATAGCCAAGCGCGTCCTTTCCCACGTGCCCCTGTGCAACGTGGGGCACAGACAGTGCCAGGACTCGAGCCCTGGGGTGAGAGGGTACGTCTGGACAGGCTACAGACTCCTTACTCTCTCTTTTATTTGTACCTGACCAAGAAGAGAAAAGGACACAGAGCTCTTGTCCCGATGTTCTGGCAAAACTGAAATGAGGTTACTGATCTCCTGCAAGCACAAATGAACATCAATCACCAAACACTCATCAAGGCAAAAAACACAGTCCCTCGGTGTTGTTAGACAGCAAGAATTAAGAGTTTATCAAGCCGGAAAGAGCAGATCCTCGAGGGAGAATGGATTTCATAAGCAAGCAGCAAATCCTTCTCCAGGCACCTCAGTGCAACTTCAGCAGCAAGAAAATCAAAAGAGCTCTCAC
Organism: Cnemophilus loriae; assembly: GCA_013397755.1. Classification (NCBI taxonomy): domain Eukaryota; kingdom Metazoa; phylum Chordata; class Aves; order Passeriformes; family Corvidae; genus Cnemophilus; species Cnemophilus loriae. The sequence continues at coordinate 242,753 of VZTF01000567.1, forward strand.
CTAAAGAGAAACACACAGGAGTGTTCCCAGCAGGCATCTTAGGAAAAGCCCTCGGCGGGAGAAAGTGTCAATCCTGCCTCGCCTCCTCCTGCTTTCCTGAAGCAAAGGGGGAAAAAAGACAGGGGGAAATAAAACAGAGTATGATATTTGCATTGCTGCTTATTTTTGCCCTGCAAAACAAATCTGTGTGTGCTGCAGGAACGGTTTGCACCGGCTTGTCACAAAATCTCTGCGGCTGGGTCAGTCAGTTGGACACCCTGGCTTAGGGCAGGCTGGAGGCAGCAGTTCCAGCCTGACACATCCCACAGAGGCGCGTCCCCAGAGCTCTCCCAGGGTCCAGGGCTGCAGTGGAAGCTGCTGAAGGGTGGTGGAGGTGAAACTCAGCTGCGTCTCACCCTGGTAATCCCATTTTGGAGACTGGAACTCAGCCATGGGGAATGAAAATAAGACCGAAGCGTTTATTCTAAGTTTGCCTGGCTGCCTTGGAGTCCCACCTCTGGAAAATCCAATGATAAAGGGACAGAGCAATCAGGGTTTTCCCCCAGCTCCTTGCTCGTGGTGCTGGAAGTCCTTGTATTCCCAGCCCTTGGACACTGTCATGTCCTAAAGTGTCCAAGTGCACAGCAACTGCACAGAGATGGGGGACTGCTCTGAGGTCAGGGACCATGGGCTGGGGGCACCAGGGGATGAGCTGCAGCATCACCCACTGCATCTTTAGTCACCAGTGACCTCTCCGTGGCCCCACCTCCCTACCCAGGTGCTCAGGAGGCAGATGTTTAAACCTGCCATCCAGAAAATGTGCTTCCCTGTCACTGTTCATGTGCTGACATCCCTTACGCAGCCACTTTGGAAATAAATATTCCCATTTTTTAATGAAAACGTGCAGGGATGAGCTCAGCCCTCCAGGCCAGAGCTGCTGGGCACAGGCACCTTCCAACACGTGCCTGTAACGAAGGCAGCAGGGGAACCCAACATTTTGTTTAATGAAAAAAAGCCCTGCTTCAAGCTTCTGAAGGGTTATTATAAGCTGTGGCGAGATGAAACTCAAGACATAAGTCTCTTTGTATTTAATAATACATGGGATCGATTTTTTCCTGTGGAGAAACTTCAATGAACACTTTTTTTTTTGTTTAAATCTTTTGTTGCAGGTATTGATTATTCATTGAAAATCTAAACCCCAAAGATGTGACCAAATGATTTCACAAAAAAAGCACCAAAGCAGGCATTTCCAAGCAGTGACAACCCTTTTGCTGTACAGATATTTCAGTGCTGATGGTGAGTTTATAATTAGCCCATACAAATGTGTATGCAAATGTACATAACTGCATTTCAGGGGAAACTACTCACCCCCTAAAGCAAAAATGCAGCTACAATGGACTCCAGAGAAATGCAGCAAGCATTCCGATGCAGGTAATTGCAGGTAATTAAAGCAGATTAATAAAAGTCAATTTATTACCAAACTGTCCCCAGAAAGGCTCGCACAAAGCCCACTTGAAGAGCTGTGACATCCAAGCCATGTCTGCTGAAGAGGCACCGCTCCCTGGCTTTACTATTAAATCACTTTCTCGCAGAGAAGGTCCAGCAGTCAATGACTCAAACACCTGTGTTTCTACACCTGATGCAACACGAGGGTGCCATCCTTTTAAACATGTATTTATGCTTCTTTAACATGCCAGATCTCCCCCTGGACACTGGCTGTACTGCGGGTCTGGTGGGATTTATTCTCCGAGCTGGAGGGGGGGCTGAGGCGGCCGTCAGGAGACGGGGATTGAGACGCACATGAGACAGGAGGAGGCAGAGGGAGAGAAAGAAAGGAAGGAGATCAATTAGCGATCTGATCCCGGGGACAAAACAGCACAAATGTGGTCCCTAAAGTTCCCTCAAGTCGGTCGTGGGCGTAAGCGCTGGGGAGGGACGCGGTGCTCTGTGGCAGAGCCCAGTTCCAGCGGCCGGGCACGAGTCCCCAGATCACAATAAGGCAGCTTGAAGGTGACAGATTTCATTGTTGAAGGTGATAAAATTCCACGTGGTGCGCTGCAAAACAAGGGCTGGAGCTGCGCCCGCGGAGAGGGAGCAGCGCCGCAGGCAGCGCGGCGGGAGGGAGGGAGGGAGGGAGGGAAGGAGGGAGGGAGCGTTCTCCTGCTCTCCCGGCCTGGAAAACCCTGGAGAAGTGCCCGATGCCCAGGTGGGTGACAGGTTTGCTCTTGCCTGACACAGGGCAGGGGAGCTGCCGATGGCCAGGCGAACCTCGGCATTGCCACCTGTGCCGTGGGAGCGGCGTCTGCCGTGGGTGGGCACCCGGGGACCGCAGGGGAGGGAACGGACGGGACAGCCAGGCAGGATCATGCAGGATGCGCGGTGGCCACTGCACCTTGTCCTGCCCGTGCTCCTTGCAGCTGCTCTCCCCCAGTTCCCTCCCATCTCCTATGACACAGGCTCGGCATGAACAAGGTGTGCCAAAAGCTTCAGGCTTTGTTTTCCAAAATAACCCCCGATGCTGTTACACAGGTAAAACACCCATCCAGCAAAGCCTGACCTTTGCTGCCCTTAACACGTGCCCACTTTGCTGCAGAGACTCTGTAGAAGGGCTGGGCAAGGACAGGTACTGACTCTTGGTCACAATGGCGCAGCTCAGGCTGGACACTGCCCCAGCCAGGCTGCTTGAAATGCAAGAAAGACTCAGTGGCAGAGATGTGAAAACAACAGGAAAATCAAAGCCTGAGACTAAAGGAGCAATTAAACCAGCCTCGGAATATATTTGAGTCAAATCAATCCATNTGAGATCCAGCCTCACTGTCTGCCTCATCAGAATATGCACAAAGTGCAGTGACAACACATCTCCTAAGATGCTTTATCAGTTTTGCAAAGTCCCAGTTCATCCTCCTCTTGTGGATCCATTTACATATTGATGTATTTATTCCCCTCTCTCCAGGCAGGCCCCATGAGATTAAACTATTTTATTTACAAAGACATTGGGGTTGCAGCTCCTAACAATTAAGTCAGCCAAGATGGAACTTTGCTGGTGCTCGCAGATTGATGTGTGAACAGAGGAACCGGCCTCGTCAGCGATTCGGGAGCAGCTGGGGGGGACTGGCTCAACCCCATCTCTATAAACCACTCAATAACTGCTGCGACTGGGAAAAATGAATTGGGGTGGTGGGAGGCACCAGCGTGCAGAAGGGAGAGATAATGAGGCAGCAGAAGGAGCGATGGATAAAACCAGGAGGAGAAACTTTGCCAGCGGGGCTCACCTTCAAAGGTTGGTGCTCCAGAGTGGTTTGTGCCTCCTGGGAACTCGCAGGCTCCTGGGAGCTGCCCCTGCTCCATCTCCCCCTTCCATGCCAGGCACACAAGATTCCAGCATGTGTTCCCATTGGATCCTGTGCCTCCCACCAGGTAAAATACGTCCATCAGAGCACCTCAGGCTTCTTAAACACCAGAGCTGAAAAGTCACCTGCCTATTCAGGCCGGTATAAATCTAGCACACTATTGCCTCTCCCTGACAGCAACCTCATCCAGCACCAGCGTTCCTCCCAGCATCTCTGACATTTCAGAATTATATTTAGAGACCTGGATGGGAATTTAATTTTGAAGTTTTCCACGGCACCCTGTCATATAAATATTCCGCAGTGCCTGCCGTTGGGGGTGTCTGTGTGGAGCGAGCCCGTGCCGCTGCCTCTAATTAAACAGGCCCAAGGAAAGGCACTAAAGAGTGCTGGAACCATCTTAAAAGTCAGCACGTGTCTCCCTATTAATTCTCACCCTGATCTTTTGCATAGCGCTATCGCCAGGCTAATTAATCACCGGTGTGAGCTCGAGCATTAATTGGAACAATGAATCATTTTTTTTGTCTGTTCCTGGCCACTTCTAGCCTATAGGAATGCAGCTACCGCCATTACTTTAATAATTATTATAAATATAAAGCCAGCAGCACGCACTATATTTGGTAGGCATTAGAAAAGACGTGGTATTTGGCCTGGAGCATTAACAATCTGGTGCATGTTCAGGGGAGTGATGGATGCAGCTCGCCGACAGTCCGGAAATGTGCTCCCTGAATCACTTTAACTCAGGACACTTTATGAAGGTGCTGGGGAAAGCACAGGTTTCAGGGATCCAGTGTCTGGATCAACACGCTTTGGCAGGTCCTGGCCACTCGTGGCTTGTTGGGACTTCCAGGGCGCCCAGGGATGGAAACATCTCCATGAACTGCACGAGGGAGGAGAAGCTGCTGACGGAGCTGTTCCGAGGGATCAGATTATAAATGTCTGGAATGACTCAGGTGCACCCTGCGTCCTGCCCAGGAAAAGCACCTGCATGCACAATGCCCAGCTGGGATGTGGCAGTGACAGCTCAGGCATTGGGGTCGGGACTCACCTCCAGTGTCAGGCTGGCAGAAGCACTCCAGGCTTCGGACGCTGGGAAACACAAAGCCACAAGGATGAAAACAGAGCTTTTCAGGGAGGAAACAAAAGCTAAAACGTGAACAGCTACAAACCCCCAATTTGTCACCCAGAGGACAGCAAGTATTTCCTTTCCTTGCCAGCCTGGAGGCTGGGGAGAAGCAGAAGTGGCTGAAGGAGAGCTCAAGGTGAGGCCCGTTATTTACTGCTGCTGATGAATAAGCAAACCCCCACATCATGTTTTCCTCCAGGACAGGAAAAGCTCTGGAGTGTTTAGCAGGCTGGGCAGTTGTTCTTTTCGCCCTCCTGGGGTGTGTTTTACACGCTCTTCCAGCGAGACGCAGTCCCACTATTAATTGTTCACACACATAAAACATGGAATTCTCCTCCGCCCCCACTCAGACACAGCAGACCAAGTGGGGGAGGGCTGGAAAACTCACCTACTGAGACAGAGGTGGGGGGAATAATGTAAAAAAGATCCAAAAGGATTTGTGTTGTTTTTTTTAAAAAATGTAATATACTTCTCTGCACCAGTTTAAAAGCACAGGCTTGTTTGAACTTCCTAGGGAAGGAGGGAGCACGGGGCAGGAATTGGCAGGCTCCAATCTGGCTGCTTTTCCTTATTATGAGAAAAACCACTCTGGTCTTGTGCGAGGGTATGAATTCTTCATCTCATATTGTGTTTGCACAGAAGCGTGAAATACATCCCGAGCACTGGTGCCGTCCCCAGAGCACAATGCGAGAACAACGAGGGCACTGAGAACAGGGCCGCTGCTCTTCCAGGGCCCGGGCTCTGCACGGCATTCACCACATCCATGGGACTGAAAAGGAGAACCCGAGGCACGTTTTTCCTCCCCAGTGCTCGGGGGCCCTGGGCTGTGAGCTGTCGTCCCTGTGGGAAGCTCCCGCCTTCCTTTCCGTAAACGTTCCCCTGCTGCCGCTGAATCACCAAATAATCGGGAGACCCGTGGGAAGGGAATTAAAGGGTGGTTATCACGCTGCCGTGTTCTGCTCACTTTATTTGTTTTAAATGACCATGAAAGCAAAGGGGGGAAAAAGAAAACACACAAGTGGAAACTTAATTGAGCTGCTGAAATGTCTTTAAAGGAGCATTCTGGGCTGGATTGCGATGCCTCGGCTCCCACTGGTGGCATTTGCTCACATGAGTGGGCAGCTGATGAGGCAGTTCAGGACCTTTCTCTGAGTGATCTGTGTCTCTTGCTGCAGGTAGAGGATGGGCACAGACACCCAGCTCTGGGGGCCTGGGGACACTGCATGTCCCAGAAAGGGGCAGGATGGGAGCAGGCTGCAGGTACCTGGCATTGCTTTGGGCTACAAGGGTCTGAGTCCGTGTTTCATGGCAGGGTTTGCTACCCCAAGGGGAATATCCATGTTGGGGTACAGCTTTTCTCTCCTGGAACCAAAGACCATCTGCCCTGGCTCTGCTTCTGGGCAGGAGGAAAGGGGAACCTGCTCCACTCATCATGAGCACCAAAGTACAGGCACAAGGTGACAAAGCCACCTGAAGTCACAAAGTGGCCTTGGTTAGATGCTATCTCAGGACGGAGGTTTGGGAAGGGCTTCCAGAGGGGCTGCAGAGCCCATGGAGGATTTATGGGGCAGGAGAGTACATCAAAGAGCTGGGCAGCAGCTGGTCAGGGACAGGAGCACTATCAGAGGGACAGGAACAGTGTCACAGGAACAGGACGGAACTTCCCATGGAGGTGGCCAGCAGAAAAGGACCCAGATGTGGGGAGAAGACTCTGACAGAGAAGAGGGAGGAACTGCCCTGACCAGCTGGCTGGAGCTGGAATGTAGGAGAGGGGGGAAAGAAAAGCCAAGATGTGGAAAGGCAGGTCCCACAATCCAGCGCAAACCAAGCCACCCACACCTGAGGGAGAAGACAGGGCGGGACCGTGTGGGAAAAGGGGGCTCAAGAGATCCAGTGTGGGAGCCCAGGGATCTGACAGGGAACCTGCTGGACCTGCTGGAGCAGCCACACTCCAGCTAATCTCCGAGTGGAACAGAACTTGCCTCTGGCTTGTTACACCCTATTTTATGATGAGTCCAATATGCACCCAAGTAAATAAACATGGGTTCCTCTCTATTCAATCTTCTGCCGGATCTTAAAATCTTCTAACATGCAGGAAGCTCTATCAAAGACCTCTTGGGAAGGATCCCTGCATTCTCATGTCTGACTTCCAAGTCCTGTGCAAATCCAAACAAAGGCAAATGGGAGGAGGGAGAGCTGAGCTGCTCTGCCCTGCTGTGTGCATCCCTTACACTGGCCCAGCACTGCTCAAAGGAATGGATCAGCTGCTTTCTGATCCATTTGTCCAATCTCCTCCCTGGGCTGACTCCAGCCCAGGAGCAGTTTTTGGGATGCCCTGTCTCCTGCTCAGTTCCTCTTGCTCCTATCTCCATGCCCCAGATGTTTTGCCAGGTGCCTTCCAACCCCAGGATCTCCCAGGAGCCTGACATCCAGTGAGGTGGGGTACACATCCCACTTGGGCTGGGAAGATAATGAAAAGGGCAGCCAGGGATGGGAAGGGGGATGGAGACCTTCCGGCACACCTCCTGCTCCACTGGCTCTCACTAGGTCAGCACTTTCTGGGAATTGCTGCGTTGCCAGATGTTGATTGGGCATCTGACAGGAGATGAATAAAGCCAATAAAGCTCTTATTTCTGGCTATAAAAACAATAATGAAAAGCAGACAGGGATGGGGGATAGGCTGCCCAAGGCCTTCCTAGGCCACACTGAGCTGACTGTAGCAGGAACTACCTTCAGCTGCCTTCCCTTCTTGTTCCCTCCTGCCTGTGTGCCATGAGCAACAGCCCTGAGATGGAGAACTTGGATGCTACTGTGTACAGCCAGAATTCCTCTATTCCTGTCCAAGGGACTCCCTCTGGTTTATTTTGCCCTGCCAAGCTCCCCAGCCACGACCCTCCTCCAGAGCTGTCTGTGCTGAGCTGACCCCACAGTGAGATCAGGGCTGTGCACAGCAGGGCAGCTCCGGCGTCCCCGCACGGGCCAAGTCACCTCCTTTTAGTAACAACTGCTCTGCCTCCAGCGCGGCACGGGAGAGCTCTGTTCCCATGCCAAAGGCTGCCCAGGCCTCTCTCCCACAGGCACAGCCCTGCCTGTGCTTTCAGCTCCTTCACAGCTGAAGACCAAGGTCTGAATATCAACCACTTCCTTCGTGTTCTGCTGTACCAGCCTGGGGATATTTGGCCGGTTCTGAGGAGTTCTGAGATTCCGAGATGTATTTCTGCAGGGAGATTTGCCACACAGCTGCCAGAGGAAGAGCTGCCTCTGTCCTTCCCTCCAACAGTGACACCTCTGCTCTTGGGAAGTGCTGCAAAAGGGGCAGATCACAGAATCAGAAAATCACGGAATCCCAGAATGGTTTGGGTTGGATGGGTCCTTGAAGATCATTTCATCCCACCCCTGCCATGGGCAGAGACACCTTCCACTATCCCAGGATGCTCCAAGCCCTGCCCAACCTGGCCCTGGACACTTCCAGGGATCCAGGGGCAGCCACAGCTGCTCTGGGCAGCCTGTGCCAGGGCCTCCCCACCCTCAGAAGGAAGACTTTCTCCCTAAAATCCCATCTAACCCTGCCCTCTGGAAGTGGGAAGCCACATCCTACCACGCCCACACCTCCCAAAGCCAGGTGACAGCTGCAGATTTGGAGGGTGAAGGGGATATTTATAAACAACTCCCTGGGTTTATAACCTCATAACCAGGGATCTAAATGAGCTCCCCATGAGAGGTCTTGAAGAACCTGCAAACCTGAGGGTTGGTGGCAAAGGTATCCTTGTGGCAAAGGTATCAGCCTGCCACGCTCCATTCTGGGAATGCTTGCACTGACCTGTGCACACCTGGCTCTGGATAAACCTGCAGATCCAGCTCAGTCCATGGCAATCACAGCAGCCCTGTTCCCCACTAGAATCCAACTGAAAAGAAACATTCAAAATGTGCATTAGCACTGTTTTAGGGAGTGGGCACCACCACAGGGACAATGTCCAGCACCACAGGGACAATGTCCAGCCTGGCTGACACACGGTGGCACAAAGCAGCGTTGCATGACTGTGGTAAGCTGCAACTCAGGCCTAGCTCTGACTCATAAAGCCAGGAACTGGAGTTCTTCCCAAACAACAGCGCCTTCAGCCAAGAAACTGCTGCAATCCACATGGGAAAACCTCCTGCTGGACCTCAGAAGGCCAAGGAGTCAATTCCTGATCCAAAGGCCAGCGAGCTGCCTCAAGACCACAGGGCATGATCTGGTTACACTTGTGCAAACACCTGCACCAGAAGTGACACACACCTATGCATTTAACATTTCTGTTTTCCCAGGCCTCAGTTGCCAGCATAATGGATTGGGAACGCACATTTAAGGTGGCAAGCATTCCTGGAAACTGGCTGTTCTTCAAAGGCATGTTTACTGGATGTCCCAATAGCCACGACTCAGTAAACATACAGCAATACTGCACTGGCTGAAAATATCTGGGATAAAAGAAGAGTGAAACTCCCACTGCTATTTTATTTAATATTTTTATCAATGATCTGAATGACTCTATATAAATCCTTGTCATGGGAAAGTTTGCAGATGCCAACGAGATTGGTGGGAGGGGAACAAGACGCAGGATTGGGCTATCAATACACTGGGGTCTGACATGAGTGAGAGCTGGCCACATGCCAGTGAAACACGATTTAAACCGTCAAACGCAAGGTAAGAAATCTGAAACCAGAAACACAGGTTACACTCACAGGATGCTGCCTTGGAAAGGAATCGTTTGGAAAAGGACTTGGAGGACATTGGAGATTTGCCGTAGGCCTGAAGCTGCCATAAAGGGGGACTGTGATCCCTCGGTGCTTAGAAGGGACAATGGGTGATCCCAGCGGGAAGGATTCCTTCTGGCACACAGCTCCAGGAACCTGCTGGAAGGCCATGATCAGGCTCTATTCCTTCCTCAATGGAGAAAGGGAAAATACAGGAGTGACTCTGCAAAGCCAAACAGTGACCCTGGGGCTGGGAAACGGAAGCTGCCCAGCGTTCTCCTGAAGGAGCCCAAGGTGTCAGCTTGTCAAGGATGTGACTGAGACAGGACCTGGCCACTGCTCCAGGCACTGATATGGGATGGCAGTCGGTGGGGAGGGCTTTTGGGAACAATGATACCTCTTCCAAGACAATTGCAACTCTAACCTTGAAGTAAAACCTAACAGAAACAGCCATGGAGGATGTTCAGCACTGGAAGCGCTTCCCAGGGCACCAAGTGAAATGATGAGGTCAGGTGTTTCCCAGAAGGGGCTCTTTAAGTCACCTCTGGGAGAAATTATACAGGGGCTTGGTTACGCTACACGTGGCTGTGGGAATCCCTGGATTACTATACGAGTCTAGTCCTCGCACAAACTGTTTGGAGCAGGCATCTCTTTGTATTTGAAGGAATGGAGGAGGCCTGTGGAATGGCTCAGGCAGCCTGAAAGACTTTGCCTGGCTGTCTCAAACTCTACACAAGGGGATACTTCTGCTTAAGCTTTACATACTGTAAGTTATAGGGCTGTCTCTTCCCAAATTAAGCAAACAGAGATTCCCTCCTGCCGAGCTGAAAATCTCAGTATCAGTTTCTCCAGTCCTCACCAAATCCTCACCAGTCTGGCTCTGGAGAAAATGCATAAAGAACCCCTGTCTGCTCTGAGTTCCAGCTGGGGAACTGCACGGATATCAGCGAGGTTTCAGGGTGTAACAGAGCAGAAACCAGCTCAGCATGCTCATCTTCTCAAGCTAAGTCTGTCCTTCTGTTTCCATAGATTAGCTCTTCCCTGCATTCCCCCTGCACAGGATGCCAGCCTGGCCACGGCAGCAGCGAGCCGCGAACAGCGGGAGGTCCCGCTTCATCCAGCACCAGCTCCCACATCCCCAGCACTGGCAGCTTTTGTTCTCCTGGTTCCTGTCTGATCTCTCCAGCCTGTCTTACATTCCTCCTTCAGGGCCCCCTCCAAAAGTTACTCCACAAAAAAGGATCCTGCTTTTCTATTTCAAATCCAGACCTGGCATCGGAGCAAAAATAAAAAGCGATCCATCATGGCACTGACGCACAAAGGTCTTTTTGCATCTCTCCCTTGGTTTGTGCAAGCTGAACTGTCACAAGTGAAAATCCAGCTGCTGTTTGGATACATAGGGAATGCGTGGACTCAGGCAGTGGGATACAAGGAGTGTATTTCCTGGATAAAAGAGTGAATGCATTGAGAAAACTGATCTTACCTGTACAGCTGCCTGCCAAAGCAAGCTGGGAGCTCGTGTCTCAGTCACTGGGTGAACTGCACTTCTCACTGCTCCCATTCAGTGCTGTGTCCCACACAGCACAGCATCTCTTGGCTCCTAAATCCCACATCATCAGAGGCAACTTTTCCACCGTAGACCAGATCCTTGGTGGAGTACCAGGTGCAAGTGTTCTCGGCAGATCCAAGTCTGCCCAGACAGTGCCATCCCTTCCCTTGGGAGCTGCAGCGATTCTAATCATGAAGCAAGCAACTTCCTGACTGCGAGCTATTGCTTCCCTGGAACAACAGCATTTCAGAGTGAATGTGTTATCGAAACAATAAAGCAGGCTGTGCGTGTCCAGATTAACTTTCATCTGCTGTTTCCGGGAAGGAGCAGCTGCTCTGACAGCTCCCTGAACGTCCCGTGCCTTTGTTGTTGTTTGCTTTATCTGGAGCAGGGCAGCCCCTTTGAGGGGACTCTCCTGACCTTCCCAATTACTACAGTCAGGTCCAGGCTGCAGAACTGGAACTCCTCCCTTTCAGCCACGAGAGGAGCCCCAGAGACCCACAGAGCCCACGCTGCTATTGAATGCTCCAAGCCATGGGGCCAGACCAAACCTATCCCAAGTAATTCCTCTCAAAACACAGAGTGGACCAGCACTGGGCATTTCACTCCCCAGATCTGTTCCTACTGCACATTCCTGCTTCCTAGTGCAGGTTGGACCTCTAGGAAGCCTCTCTGCCCCTGCTTGTCTCCTTGCAGGACCTCATGGTGTTTCCTGGACAGCTTACACAGCCCAGTTAGCTAAATCTCCCCCCATTCCACTCTGCTCTGTTTAGCTAAACAAAACTGCCACTAGCAGGAGAGGGAAGGTGGTATGATTGGGGCTCACGGTTTACCCACAGTTGTCAAGAGCAGCTGTGGCTGCCCCATCCCTGGAAGTGTTCCAGGCCAGGTTGGAGCAACCTGATCTGGTGGAAAGTGTCCCTGCCCATAGCAGTGGTTGGGACTGGATGGGCTTTAAGGTCCCTCCAAACCTCACCAGTCTGTGATTCCATGATTATCCTCTTGTCTGTGAGTGAGTGCAGCATTCAGAGGTCCATGCCCTGGGAGCTTGGCTTGGACCAGCAAACCCTCAGACTTCTCCAACCCATGGTCAGGCTCTGAATAGAAGAAAATCCGGAGCTGAGGTTCAGGAAGGGAACCGTGTGTTCTCATGCTGGGGGCCTTGAAGGAAATGGAGGAGAATTCCCATAAAGAAATTACCAGGATCATTAAGGATTAATAATTATCTTTGCATCTGATAAGCTATTGGGGCATTAATTTCCTGTGAGTTTTTTGTGAGCTGTTGTGTGTACAACAAATTGTGTGTGAGCTCAGCCCGGCGTTCGCGGGCTCCGATGACAGCCCGGGTAAGATGTGCTCAGCCACCAGTTATTTTCCAATTAACGTGGAGCTGTGGTGTGATGAGTAATCGTGCACAGAGAGGGAATCTTAATTTGCCTGCCCTTAGAACAGGTTACTGGGATTTCTAATGGGTGGCAAACAATTGCAAATCCTAACCAACCAAAATAACAGGGCCCTGGCCAGTGTCAGGTCTAATTTCACTAAACGCCAGGATCATTACATTCTCCTGTGGTGGCTGATTTTGAACTGGCACCAGGAATCAGTTATTCCCACTCCATGGGGATTTCAGATTTCATCTTTGCTTCTGTCTTTGATTTATTGAACAGACTGATTTTCTGGGTTAGATGTTAATATTTTTGCCCTTCTGCTAATGATAAGGTTTGCAGTTCAGTGTCTCACTGGTGAAGGAAGCAGGAGTGTGGCATCTGGGTAGGCTGGAAGTGCAACTGGCCACCTTTAGACACTTCCACTGGCTCAGAAACACTGGTGTTCTCCCCCTTTGCAGAAATCTCAGTTCAAAAGCATCACTCTTCTCCCAGAAATGAATTCTGCCTCAGGAGCTGATTTAAATCAGAGACCAAAATAGAGGAAAAACCACTCTCCTGTTATTTTCACTCTTCCCCTGCTGAGAATCTCATGCGACAAATCAGCTGCTTCTTACGGAACATCTTCCCAAGACTGAGCTTTTTTCCTGGAGACGCTGGAAGAGGAGGGCAGGTCCCACTGCCGCTGGAGCAGCACAGTCAGCACATCACTCTGGAAGCTGCTCCCAGTTACTGTCTATCAAACACTACTGGGCAAATGTTTATGGTGAGAGTGTCTTAAGGACCTAAAAAATTTAAAAATTAAGGAAAACTCTCTCTGTATCCTGAAGGTGATTTGTCTCCCCCCGACACTCCCAGTACAAACCTCCCCATCTCCACCCTAAAAATCCCAGTTTGTGCCTCCAGCTCTGCAACTGCCACGGAGCGTCGTGGTCCAGTCAGGATCATGTTTTCAGTCTCCCTACATAATTTACTAAGATTTTACTGCCAGAAAGTAATTTCTCTGCAAAGAAAGACCACTAAGTCTTGCCTGATCCCTTTAGCTCTGTATAACAGCAAATTTAATGACCCTATACGCTACCATGTCCTGTAAATCTTTAATAAAAATATTAAAGAGCCCCAGCAGAGGATCTGCTGCTCAGCCCCCTCCTCACTGACACTCACCCTGAGCTCCAAGCCTTCTTCACAGTATTTTACCCTTTTCAGTAATAGATTATTTTAACCTATATTTAGGGAGTTTGGACCACAATCCATCAGGCAAAATTTTCTTAAAGCCTCGTGGACAACCAGATAGATTTATACTATCTAGCCTGATAGTTATTTCATTAGCATAAGTGATCAAATTAGTCTGACATGATTTACCTGCAATATATCCATACTGACTCACTCCTATTACAGTAAATTTATTCGTCCTAAAAAAAAAAAAAATTGAGCTGCAGACTAACTGTAAATGAACATTTTAGAAGAACAACATTCATCTGGAATCTCTGCCTCCTGTTATTATTTCTGTTGGGATGGAGCACAGGCATTTTGGGGTTGTTTTGGGAATGGGCTGGACTAAAAGTGAGCCAGAGGGTACAGGAACAAGTGGAGGCATGAAAGAACTATCACTGCAGAGAGGGCAGCCACAGTCAAGGATTCTTGACTCCTTTCAGAGAGAGACACAGCACCAGGAATTAAGCCTGGCACGAGACACTCAAAATGGGATTTATCTGGTCTGATTTTCTACAGACCCTGACGAAGCACCTTGTGCAAGAGGGAGAGGAGCAGGTCCACCTTGGAGCTTCCAACCACAGACCCTTGATTGCCTTCTACTTCGAAACTACTAAAGCCCACCCCCCCAAAAACCAAAAACATGGCCAAATTATCTGTTTCTTACAGTTTCTTTCCCCGTCGTGGTGGGCAATAATGTCCTTCCCTAAAGGGTTTGCCCACAGCTGAATGCAGCTGCCAGGCCCCAGGGAGCAGCCCCAGCCTGCAGGGATTGCTGCTGGCACAGCACACAGGCACTCACGGGGCCTGGGGTGCAATCCCGGCTCTGCTCCTGTCCTCTTGTGCCACCTTTAGGCACAGCACCTTCCTCCCAGAGCTGGCTTCCGCTCCCACCTCGAGCCTGCCTCGGTTAAATCCTGAACTCTCCAGAGGACAGAGCAACTCAGGTATCTCCCAGAGTCCTCTGGCCAAAGATGCCTAATTCTGCTTCCAACTCTTTCAGTCAAAGCACAGACTTTTCTTTCATTTTGCTGTTGGCTGAACATTCAGTTGAGATTCCTCACACAGGATTTAAAGATGGGAGAGGAGAGAGAGAGACTTTTTATATGGGAGGGTAGTGACAGGACAAGGGACAGTGGTTTTAAACTGCCAGAGGCAGGGGCAGATGGGATATTGGGAAGGAATTGCTCCCTGTGAGGGTGGGGAGGCCCTGGCACAGGGTGCCCACAGAAGCTGTGGCTGCCTCTGGATCCCTGGAAGTGTCCAAGGCCAGGTTGGACAGGGCTTGGAGCACCCTGGGGTAGTGGAAGATGTCCCTGCCCATGGCAGGGGGTGGAATAGGATGAGCTTTAAGGTCCTTTCCAATCCAAACCATTCTGGGATTGCATGACTTGGGAACTCGGTAAATTAAATTTTGTCTAGGGAAGCATTTTGATATCAAAGGATGCTCATGAGGGCTCACTCCACATGTAGCTATTGGGTAATCTGTGTTACCACCTGAATCATTAAATTACAATTTAATTTCAACCCTGTTCTCCAAGACAATGAAGCCACATTCAACATCATGCTGAGGGCAAAGTCAGTCGAGTAGTTATTAAATGGTCACAGTTGAGAAGTAGAAAAAAGGTCCAGTCATTAAAGCATTGGAAAACTGGGCCTTTTTCACTATATAATCTTCTGTCAAGCCTCCCCACTGGTTGGCACAGTAAAATAATATAGCCAGAGATGATATTTTCTTCCTCCTACATAAACTCTCATTTAGTTTCTCAGGGAAAAGAAAAACCTTTTCAAGCTCTTAAGAGTTTAAAGAGAAATAAAGTTAAGTGTGACAGTCACTGAGGCATTTCCAGCCTGCTGTGTTGGATCGAGGGATGAGTTGTGTCCCTGAGGAAGAACAGGCACCAGTGAGGATTCATCCCTGACCAACCAGCAAAATTCAGTGTAACTGAGGCTGGTCCTTAAGCACCACTGACTTCAAAAGTTTTTAAGCACATATTTAAAATTCTGGGAGGCTTTGATAACCTGGGACCTTGTTCAAACCCAAGGATCTCTCTAGGAAAGGAAGAGATACTGTCTCCAAGCACAGGACACACATGGCACTCCATGTAACCCCTTAACTGGCACGTAATCTGTGCCCTACCACGAAATCTGAGTCTCTTCTCGACGAGCACCATCGGCGTCATGGCAGTGCTGCAGGAACCTTCTCCTTAATTACACGGGATCTCTGCAGCAACCACGCACTGTGTAATTAGTCCCAAAATGAAGTATTTCAGTAACTTGCATTTAACAAGTAGTACTGCCATCCTGATTGCCAGCCAGTGTTCAGCCACCATAAAAAGATGTTCTTCTTACACAGGAAAACAGATTTTTCCTGCTTCTAAGATGCTGCAGATTGGAGAATTTTTCCAGGCTTTTCAAACATCGAGTCCTGTGTCCTTACAGATCTCCGAGTCAGCACTGACAAGGGAGCTTATCAGGCAGAATGATCTCTGGAGCAGGTTCCCAGCTGGATTAAGCACTGCTGTGAATGGAGGAAATCAACCCAAAAAATAATAGGGAAAATGACAGCCTTTCTGCCGTTTGACAGAGATCTTGCTTTTCCCTCTTTTTTCCCTTGTACACGTTCATAATTTTGTAGACAGGTAATTACATGTCTGATGTAAAGACCACCCCTCTTAGTTCAGGCTTCAACGCTGGCAGAATTCGGTTGCAATTTCATTCTAGCAATCTCAGATCCAGCAGAAATGCAGCTGAGATGGAGGTGGAAGAGCTCGCTTCCAATTGAGGTATTCAGGTGGGAGACGTGGAATCAGCCACGGAGCTGCTGCTCTTGCCTTTACCTTCATCCTCCAAGCACAGGGGAGACCTGAAGGAATGCAGAGCTGAGCTCAGTTCTCCCACAAGACAGGGATCCGGCCCACCCCAGCTCCCACTCGAGCAGGACTGCACCCAACCTGCTCTCTCAGGAAGGTGAATTAAGCGGGGTGAACCAAGATCCCCTAAACCCGAGCCTGTTTCCTACAGCCAGCTCAGCATCCCAGCCCTGCCATTCCCATCCCTCCCATCCCGGCTGTGGCAGGGGCAGAGCCAGCTCAGTCTGCCCGGCCTCCCTGCCCAGACGTGCCCTTCCTTCCCCACGGAGCCCCAGAGCCACATTCCCTTGGACTGAACAGCTTCCGGCAGGCAATGGCTGGCAGCCATGTGGGCCAGTGAGCACACGTTATTTGGGGAGGGCAGGAGTGAGGAACACCTCGGAATTTAGGGCATGGTAGCCCAATCTTCCAGCTTCCTCTGAAGCACAGAGTGGACTAGGCTCAGGAGAGGAGCTGGTGTAGAATTCAGAATCACAGAATGCTCTGAGCTGGAAGGGACCCACAAGGATCATGGAGTCCCACTGTTAAGTGAATGGTCCATGCAGGGGTCAAACCCACAACCTTGGCATCATTAGCACCGTGCTCTGACTGACTGAGCTAATCCCAGTGAAGAACTACAGGGAATTTTCATAAGGACACTGGCCCAGAGACTCTGCTCCGTTGTCATGAGCTGGTCTAGGGGGATCAGAGCGAGAGCTGCACTGCCAAGGCTGCCAAGATCAGGTGTAAATGAGACATCAAACAACCAGAGAAAAAAGCAGGAGTGGAGTGAACAAACATTTGCTTTAACAGCAGCTTCCACTCACCTGGATCTTGTCAAAACACCTTTATCTCATCACCAGCACTGCTCAGCATCAGCGCCGTGCCATCCTAGTAGGGCAAACAAACCTACCCACAAGATGTGAAGATAAAGGGGAAGAGTGAAAACAGCTTCCCTGGTTTTCCAGTGACAGCATGGCCAGTGGAGAAAACTGATATTCCCTGAACAAAACCAAAGACTGGATAGGAAATGAGCCCTGAAATTACCATCAGACATTTCCCTGTCTAACAGACACTTGTTCTGGAGGTCTTCAGTCATTATTATTTCAGGGTTGTGCCTGGCATCACTTCTTTCTGACACATACACATGGAACAAGCCAGAAACATATCCAAACTGCTCCTAAGAAGCTCCAGCCCTGGGGACTGTCCCGCTCCAGCCCAGGAGATCTGCTCACACCGTTACTATTCTTAGCACTTTCCCAGCACCTACGTTGAATATCCCTTGCTGTTAAGTCCATTCTTGCCCTCCCAGCACAGACCCATCCCTCCCTCTTTGCCAGAGCATCAGCAGCAGGTGCTCTCTTGCCCAAACACTCCCAGTTCCCTCTGTCTGCTCCCCGGGCAAATGTTCCCTGGATCTATGACTGCTCCAACCTGCTGCTCATCTCTGTGGGTGTGTGCACCTCCTGTCTCCCCACTGAGGCAGGGACTGGTTTACAGATCTTTCAGGTGCAATTTCTATTTTATGAATAAAAGATCTGGTCAATCAGAGACATGAGAAAAAAGACACAGGAGCCCTGTCTCTGCTCAAACACGCCCAAAGAGCAAAAGCCTACAATACGCTGCGGATGAGAAGATAAAATCGGGAGCATCACAACTAAATTGGGATGTCTGGTCACTTTAGCTCTGTCACAACTGTACCCTGCTGGTGCTATTGAAGCCTCTCAGCTGCCCTTTAGCAGCACGTCCCTTTCTGAAGCTGCCAGGCCTTTGTTCCTCCCCAGAATAGTGTCCTGCCTGTGCACACAGGGGCAGGGCAAGGTTGGACACTGTGCTCTGCATTGTACTGTCAGGCTAAATAGAAGCTGATGGGATAATAATTAATTGCAGTCTCCCTGTAATAAAAGACAAGACAAAGCCAGAGATATAAATAAAATCATCAAAGGGATTCACAGAATAGGAGCTGTGTCTGCATTTTGTGGGCAATTTACAAGCCAAAGGAAGGTTGGGAACCCAAGGACTGAAAAGCAATAAAAATCTATGGAGCCCTCACAAAACCGTGACAGCGTCTCGCTGATCTGCCTTGTCACCAGGCAGAGATATAAATTCCCTCAACACCTCTGTTGTTTAAGGAGCTGGAAAGGGAAGGGAAAACCAGGGCTTGAAGTGGGAGTGACCCCCAGCTCACTCAGCTCGGCACAGCGGGGAGGTGCCCTCGGAAGAATAGAGCAGACAGAAGGCACCCAGCTCTGCTCCGGGGGCAGCCGGCTGCCAGCAAAGCACCAGCCTGGAAACGGGGGCTGCAGAGCTCCGGGCAGCCCCGGGGCTTTCATGGAGACGCTTTTAACTCTCTTTGTGCCGCGAGGGCTCCTTTCCTTATGGCCTGCACAAAAGCAAACCCTCCCCTGACCCGCAACTTGCCAGGGCCAGCTGCCTGTCCCTGCTCCCCGGCTGTCACCACCTTCCAGCTCAGGGGCAAGAAGTGGTGACGAGGCACAGCCAGGGCTGAAAGGGCCCCGACACTGCCGCGGCCTCGAGCAGCTGCAACCTGGAGACACAGGAGGGAGGGCAGAGGGGAATCCTCCCCCTGCTCCCTCCCCGTGAGGCCGTGAGAGAGGAAAATGGACAGAAAAGAGGGTGGATATGAAGGGAGGGGAGGGCAAGATCCTCTGTCCCATTTAATGCCTCATTCTCACTAAAGTCGGACAAACAGGTACCTAAACACCCTCAAAGCTGGTGACATGACACATCCCTCTGCGGAGCAGCCTGCCCTGATCCCCAGATCTTTCCACTCAGCCTCAAGGACAGAAGGACTGAAAGAAGATGACCAGGTGCTCTCATAAAAGGGGGAGAGGTGCAGCCCTCCCAGACATCTGGGCCAAACAGCTGCTGGTCCAGGCCCCTTCTCCTGGGAAATGGGCTATTGTGCATTCAGCTCATCTCCATACGGCCGTGAATCCCAGCGCAGAGATACACAGGCTTCCCTCATTCATCCCTAAAGCGGATGGAGAGGCCAGGAATAGTGGGAAAGCGAAGAGGCACACCCTCAGCCTCAGTGGTAAAAGCTTTTCTTGCTAAGTGTGTGCATAGCAGGGACAAGCTGGAAGCACAGATCCCAAATCCCAGCCCCACATCGGAGCTTTGTTTTGTGTTTCTATTTCCTCTCCTCGTCTTTTTATTTTGAATTCTCCTTTCAGAATCTTCTTCTCTGGCTAAACCAAGCCAAGGTAAAGAAACAACAACTTATTAAAAGGAACTGACATTGCACAATGTCCCCCCGAAGGCAAACATGATCCTTTTCCCAAAGAAAAAATAAGTCCTCAGCTAAACAATGGCTTCCTTAATGGAGCCGGCAAAGTCATTCTTCCACCCGATCCCTAAACAACAAACAAAGCAGCCAGAGAGGAAAGTCACCTCCCTTTCCAGGAGTAAAGGCTCCTGCCTTGCCAGGACTTTTCATCCCCACAGCAGCGATGCCAGTGGGAAAGGGGCTCTGCCTTGCTGGGGACCTGCTGGGTGGTCACCAGAGAGGGGATAACCACAGACCACCCCCTGCCCTGTCCCCGTGCAGCCCAGGCTTGTCAGGAAAGAGAGGTGACATGGCCCCAGCCAGCCCTGGGGGCAGCACAGCTCTGGACAGCCCAGGAGCTCAGGCTACAACTTTTGCCTTTGCTTCCAAGCAGGACACAGAACCAGAGCTGGATTGGTTGGATTCAGGGACCAAGTCTTGGATCTAAAAGGAGGAGCCTGTCTGAGCTGAGGGTCAGCCACACCTTACCAGTCTGATCAGCTCTCTCTGTGAGCCCTTCTCTATGCACAGAAGTTGGATTGATTATTTTAAAGCTCTTTTTCAACCTGGACGATTTTATGATTGTGTGAAGCTATCCAAGGACCTGGAGGGGCGATGCCCAGAGCAAACTCAGCAGTGCAGCATCCCCAGCTTGGTTCCAGGGAACTCAAAATGGATCAATCAGAAGTCTCCCTTCACGTGGCAGGTATCCTGACAAAGCCCATCCTTGTCTGGGTGCAGAGCTGGAGCTGATGGGTGGTGTGGGGGAGAAAAAGGCAGACTGAGAGTTAATCTGCGTCCTTGACTCCAAGCAAGTTGAAAGCTGCTACAGAGAGTGGGAGAGATCTGGAAAACACCCAAACGTTTGTGGGGCCTGCCACCAGATTCTCTCCCTAGCTTGCAAGCAGTCCTCTGGGTAGGGAGAAGGGGTGGAGGCTCCAAGTGCTGCCGAGGGAAGAGCACACTGGGGGCACACGAGCAGGAAAATCAGAGCCCAGCTGCAGCTGTGCCAGCCCTGTCACTGCCCGCTCCCGAGCATCACCCTTGTGCCATCTGCCAGCCAGGGTGGCCTCTCACTGCTCCCTAATCCGGCTCAGCCAACATGAGCTGTCTTTTTCCATACCCTACACGTGCATGAGCATTTTCCTTCTGCCTCCTTGTCCCTCTGTGGGAGGGATGGATGGATTGGGAATGCACACGAGGAATTATCACCATACTGCTGGTATCTCACATTTCACATCCGTTGTTTCCTGAGGTTTTAAAAGACCACAGCCCAGTTTGCTCCTCAGGAGCCCTCCCAGTCCAGACCTATGTCACACACCCCTTAGCCAAGGCCATTTTTAGATGGATTCACTTTGTGCTCTTCAGGGCAGCCTTGTACTGCCAGATGCCACAGTGGAGCCACGGGACACAGGGATTCTGGACCCATAAAGTCTCCAGAGACAGCAGCTTGATAAGGAAGGCAGTGACAATCCCTATTCTCACACCCTACAAACTCTCAAGGCTGAAGTCAGTCACCATGAAGCTCAGATTTGGGGAACAGCGTCTGCCCAAGGTCTTTGGTACGTGAGAGCCATCGAAATGCTGTGTGCAGCGTGCCCTCTGTGCAGGAGGACGCAGGCCTGGTCAGATGAGCCCCACAGCTCCAAGCATTTCTTAGAGCACTCAGCCAGGAAGAGCCTCCTCGCCCAGCCGGTCCAGAAGCTTCTTCTGCCAAGGACACAGTCCTGGTTGTGCTCCTGACCTGAGAATCAACCTTGTTCCTGGGCTTCAAATCCAGGGCTCGCCCCCAAACCCCCCAACTCCATCCTTTCCTGCAGCTCCAGTGGGCTGGATGGCCACAAGTGCCTGCTGGGGGGGGAGTGTCCCGGGGCCGCTGCGGTGACCCAGGGCAGGCACTGCAGAGCCAACTCCTGCCGGAGGTCAGATCCCGACATCGCCGGACTCGGCACAAGAAGAGCATTGTCACCAGGGCTCTCACCCAGCCCTGTGTGACTCTGCCCTGCACAGAGCAGACACACGAACAGAGCCACTTCCCTGAGCTGCAGGGGCAGCCCTGACAGCAGAGGGGCCGTAACCTTTTGCTGAAATACAGGAACTTCAAAAAATCACATTCTGGGGACGGAACAGATGCTCATCTATCGCACCTTCAGCTGTAAGATATCCCCTTCCTACCAGCAGGCTTTTTTTTAACCTGCATCCAGGCAACGGGAACTACGCTCGCTGATGGAGTCGTTACTGCACACACTGCCACAGCCAGCCCGAGGTAATTCCTGCTCACGGGCAGGGGAGGGAGAGCTTGGGAACGGCTCCTGCTCAATCGTGCAGAAGGTGATTAAACACTGCGCTGCTCAGATCCACACTGGCAGCCAGGCAGGAACAGGTCAGAGGTGAGGAGGGAGGATCTCACCATGTGAATATCGAGTATAAAGAGAAGCATCTCCCTCTGATCCCATTCCCAGCCTCTTGTGCAGTGTGAGCAGGAGGAACAGGTTGGAGGAGAGGCTGCCTGTGCTGTGCTGTCACTGCAGCACCCAGAGAGGAGAGGGCTTGGATTCAAGCTTAGAAACTACTCCAGCTTGTGCATGGAAGGAGGGGAAGGGTGCAGGCACCTCCTCTGCCCACCCTCAGCATGGATCCTGGGCTATTGCTCCTTCAACCTCGGCAGGCTGATCAGGCAGGACCTTGGGCCTCCTGCCTTTCCTGTTCCTGAGCCATCCTGCCTGCTGTGCAATTTAGGAAGTGTGGCACGGACTCGGCAGGGTGTGAGCACACTCACACGCTGAACCAAACGCAGTTCAAGTTTTTTTATCAGGAAGTGATAACACCTGGGCTTTGGTGTTATTCAGGCTAGTTTAGTGATTAGTTGTTAATATTCTTGGTGATAGCATGTGTGAAATGCAAGCAAGAGCTCTTTTGATCTTCTGTCCTCGTACTCCTGGATCCTGGACTCCACGGCATGAGGAACCACATGACTGCAGCCATGGGAGGTGGGTGCTTGTGTCCCATGAAGAACATTGCTGTGTCCTCTCCTGCTCTGCACTCCAAGGTCTGCTGTCCTGTAACAGCCTGCTGGGATTGGTGGAAGGAGGCAGCTGGGTGAGAAATCATGGATATTACATAAAAACAGAGGGATCCTGATGGATATGGCATACGTACACAGGGGCTCAGCTTTCCCCAAGGGCTGGACAGGTTCCTGAGCCTTGTGAGAAGTCGAAGATGGTGATACCAGATGCTCATGGTGCTCCAAGGCACCATTCCCTGCTCCCCAGGTGTCTGCACCTGCAGACCCATCAGGTGAAGGCAGAGCAAGAGCAGAGCACACAGGATGGCCACGACCATCTAATCAAGGTGTGCTGCTAATGCCGTGAGGAAAGAAACGCCATACCTTGCAGTTTATTTATTATTCGATGTGCCCCAAGAGCAAAACCAGACACCAGCAGCTCTCCCTGCTGTAGGATTCTTGGACGAGAGCACTCCATCCAGCTGAGCTCCCACAGACAAGTGAGGGCTGGATGAGGACTAAGCAGTCCTGTGTGTTAAAACTCTCCCTCTAACAGAGTTTTTACAGCCTCTGAGGTGCTGCAGCCTTACATTAAAGCTGCACTTGACTTTGCAGGCTCAGTCCTTCACTCGCAGCCTCATGATGCCGAGGTGAATCCTATAGAGCCATTTTCCTAAGCTCACCCTTCCCGGCACATCAGATTCACCTGCCACAGCCATGAAGCAGCTCAGAGGCAGCAGCAGCATCCTGAGAGGCTGTTGAGGGCAGGAGGGCAGAGTTGCCAAGTCCTGAGGGGACCTGTCAGCTTAAACTTTATCTGCTGGAGACCTGCAGGCCCTGAGCTCACACTTGTGGAGCACTGTGCTCACAGAAGAGCCCTGCAGTGTGCAGCAGTTCCTCTGTTCTTTACAAGAATTTTCTTCCTCCACAAAGGTGTTGTTTTACAGGCATTTCCTTCTCACGTGTCCCCCACAGCATGTCTGGGTGGTGCAGAGCTGCTGGGGGGACATGATGTGACTTCCTGACCACAGCCCTGTGAACTGGGCAAGGAGAACAGCCAGGCCCTGAACCCAAGGGACCTCCCACCCTGGGCTTATCATTCCGAGGCCTAGTTGCTCCATAAACCTGGTGCATGGCGGTGCCACGAGGATCAGAGCTGTGTGGAAGGCACTGGACTGCCAGGGAGGGCTGCGGGAGCAGAGCTGCTTGGGTCACTCAGTGAAGACTTAAACTACACTGACTGCAGTGTAGTCCAGGGTTTAGGACAAACCCCTTCTCAGGGGTGAGCACAGGGGTGACAGCCAGGGGCTGGCTGCTGGCACAGCACAAGGCACAGCTCCGGCTCAGCAGGGGCGTTTGTTCTCTGACTTCATCTTCATCCCTGGGCTGTTCCGATGGAAGTTGGTGTGAGACAAACGTGTATGGCACACGATGCCAGCTTCAGAGCAAGCTGCGAGGAAGCAGATTGAGCTCTCTGGGCAAACCGACAGCGAAACCATTCCTTGGTGGCTTCTCTTGTGGGACACTTCAAAGGCACCACGCAGCCACAACGCCGCTGCTGCCCTGGGGAAGGACTCGCTGAATACCCTCCGTGAATGAGAAGTAAAAATTAAGCAGTTCCATTTGGCACGTGCAGCCCAATAAAGATCTCTGAATGCTCAGCTTCTCATTGAACCTAAGGCAGGCTGTTAATTCGTTATTCACTTCCCAGCCTGGAAGGAAAAGCATGTTATACCCGAGGGCCAGAACTGATGAACAGAGCCATAAATCAAGCAGTTTACAAGACCAGCAATTAGGAAACAAGCCGACAGAAGGGAGAACTCTGTCAGTAATAAAGCAGACACACCACAGGATCTGCTGAGTGCTCAAAGCAACAGGGGACACTCAGTCCTTTCCACACTCCATCTCTAATTCTTCCAATAATTTGCTGCTTTTTCCCTCTCTCTTCTACTTCCTTTTATTTCGTCCTGCCCTCTCTCCAGTTTTTCCTCTGTTCTCTCCCTCCTTTCTTCCAAAAAGCCTATTCTCCCAGTGAATGCAAGAACACACCTGCTGAGCAAATGGATTTGGCAGCTGCTGCCCGGGAGCAGAGCTGCGTGCTGGGTACCAGCAGCCACAGGATGACGGGTACGGGCAGTCCGCAGGTGCAGGCTGGGATGGGGGGAGCTGGGTGCTGCTCTCCAGCCCAAGGACTGCACAGTGCAGGGGCCCCTGGGCAGGGGACAGGTCCTGGGATGGTGGTGCTGGGGGAGCAAGTGGCAGTGGCACAGCTGCTCAAGTAAGGAAGGGATGGGGTGACTCTAAACCACCTCGCTTGTCTTCTGCCCTACTCGTATCCTGGATCCAGCACCAGTCAGATCCAGCTCCCTTGACTTTGACAGCAACTTCCAACACCCTCCCAATGTCTCCTGCTCTCTTCCTACTTCCCTGTCCTTTGACATTACTCCAAATGATGTCCTGGAGTGGGGTCACTGGGTGGCCAAGGGGCTTTAGTGGGTTTAGACCCACTGCTGGTCCTGGTCCCATGGGCAGCTCAGCACCATGTTGCCCCCATAGAACCCCCCCAGAGAAGGGAGGCAGTGCCTGGGGCTGGCTGGACACTCCTTCCCAGATGCTGCATTCCCGTGGAGCAGCACTCTGGGCAGATCAGCCCCGAGCAGCTGTTCCTGCACACAGCACAGGCACACACACACGTGAAATCCCAGTGCAGGACATGGGCTTGAACCATCTCTCACATCCCCCCCTGCTCCGTGCACTGCCACAGCTCCTGGACATCACAGATTTGGGAAATCCCAGCCAGAGGTGAGAGATTTTGCCGGCATTAGCCTTTGGCACCAGTCTCCCTGACCCAAGAGGAATATGGCTAATTATGAGCCTCCTTTTATCAAGGAAGGAGGGAGACCAGACACTCCTCCAGTCATCCCAAGACCAAACGGATCAAGTTACGCCAAGAATTAAGTGTGTGATATTCCCGTGCAGCCTGGAGGAACCTTATGTTAAGAATGAGCATCACTCCAACACTGTCCCAGCTGCCTGCGGGTGATCGTGAGTGGAAAGGCCAAAGATTTGTCTGCAAGCATTTTCCATGAGAGGAGGAAACATCTCCTCTAACCTTGAGCAGAGAGAGATTAATAATCCAGCTCCCCCAGTGCTGGGGCTGGGAGGCTTTGATGAGCTCTTTGGCAAGTGCTGTAGGAAGAGTCTGCAATGCAAAGTTAAATCATTAGGTCACTGCAGAGCACAAGGAAAGAAAGTAGAAATATTCTCTGATTCCAGAGACGGAGCAAACAGCTGCATTTCTGGAGACAGACTGCATCAAGCTGCATGAGGAGTTGGGGAGGGGAATGGGTTTCAAGGTCTTGGGAAGAGCAAATCCCAGACATGAGGCCGTGACAACAAAGCATACTCAGCAGCTGGGACTCCTAGGGACAAGACGGGAAATCCTCTTCCAAGGAAGGTTTTTCCCGCTCAGATCTTGGCAAGCCACTGTGAGCATTTACATTTCACTTATCCAAGGTCTCTCTCAGGCCAGCCAGCCATGGATTTCACTCCCAGAACAGCTGGACAGTTTCTGAACTATCATGACTCACCCCAGATGTGTTCGTGTGTTTGATGACAGGGGAGATCCCAACAGAGCTGTGTGGGGCTTGCCTCAGGTATCCTAATCCACGGTCTTGCAGCCCCTGGGATTCCCAGAGCCACGCAGGGAGCACTCATGGAGCTGTGCTGCTGTTCATCACCTCTGAGCACAGAGCCCACAAGGAAGTCACAGGCGGTCTCCTGCTGCACCATCCCAAGTCTCTCAGCTGTCCATGGTGCACGGGAAGGAAGAACATGAGGGAATAGCAACTGCTGGCACTTGGGCCAAGGGTTTGTTTTCCCAGAAATGTCACAGAGGATTTCCACAGCATCAAGTAGGTTTTGAGTGGCTCTTGAAGGGAATTCCAGCCGCTTGGCTCTGCCCCGCTCCGGGAAGGTCAGAGCTCCACAATGAGCCATATGTTCAGCCTTGGCTTCCCCTCACAATGCCAGGACATGTCTGCGAGGAAGGAAGCCAGAGGTAATGTGGATCACCACCGAGATGGAGCCTCTCCTTGGCTCCCACCCTAATTAACCATCGGAAGGGCCCTGCCTTGCCAATAAAGAGTGTGGGGTTGGTAATTAATTAGTGGCCTATTGGGATCCCAGCACCTCTCGCCCAAGCCCAGCTCCGTGGATTGATACAAAGGAGATTTAATGGAAACACAGTGGTTTTCCCATTATGGCCTTGAGCTAAAAAGAACTGGTTTTTGAAGGAACCTCATTTACAGTCCTGTCCTGTAACTGATTCTTGGCTCCTCACCCTGCATGTACAGGTGGAGACTGGAAAGGAACCTGCCTGTGGAATGCAGGAATGACAGAGAGAGAGCCCCTGAGCTGATTTGTGAGCTGTTTATGTTCTCCATCCTCCCAGCATAAGAAACCAGCAAGAGCAGAAGGACACCACAATCCTTTCTCACAGTAGGAAGCTGGAGGTGAAAGGTGTCCAGGAGCTGGAACAGGGACAGCAAACGAAGACTCAGATGGTTCTTTTCCTCTCCCACGACCATCCGTGACATTGAAGCACCAAGGTCCAGGGGAAAGAGCAAGGGCAGAAAGGGCATCAGGAAATCATGTCAGGGCAGCCCAAAATATTTTTAAGAGATGCTCAGAAGACAAGATGAGCAGCAGCTACCAGACATCCAGGAATGATATCTCTGGCCTGGGATGGAATAAGACTTTTCTAAGGGTACTGAGGGCCTGGCACTATGTATGATACCCACTCTGCCACATCCCGCCCAGAGATCCAAACCGGAGCCAACTGCAGCATCCTGCAAATGCACAGAACGTGCACAGCAGTGAGACAAAGCCACCCTGTTGGGTGTCAGGGCTGGGTTTGTGGGCCCAACCAGTGACAGAACTCCAGAGGGCAAAGAGTACAGAAAAAGAGGTTACTCTGCTGAGAACAAAATGCTCAGAGCCAGACAAAGCACAGTATCAGCCGTGGGACAGGCCAGAACAGCCCTGCACACCAGGAGAAAGGAGCCAGAGCAGGGGCAGACAGGATAGAGAGGAAACCACTCCACCCTGTGAATGGAAAAGATGTTCCTTACACAGCCAAAAGGTGCCAGAACCACATCAACAGTCCCCCAGATGACAGTTTTGTTCCCTTATTCTAAAAATGAGAACAGGCCACTTGCAGGTTATCAGCTCCTGGTCTTCCTGTAGCCACTGTTCCTGCAAGACTCCAGCCCTCAGATTCAGCCACGTTTATCCTACACCGCAAATACACCAGCATTAAGCCCGTTCTTCTCACCCACCAAATGCTAGGTTTTCTTCCCTGCTCTCACCTTCCATCTTCCCTCTTGAACTGGGTGAGCAGGACCATCTGATCCACAAGCTTAACTTCACAGAATCATGGAATATCCTGAGTTGGAAGGGACCCACAGGTTGTACAAATGCTTCTGCAGCTGTGGCAGCCTTGGGGCTGTGACCATTCCCTGGGGAGCCTGTTCACAGCCCCAGCACCCTCTGGGGGAAGAACCTTTGCCTGATTTCCTACCTAACCCTCCCTGACGCATCTCCAGCTGTTCCCTCTGTATGCAAGTGAACTGTGAGGGGTAGCCCAGGATGCTGCTGCTCCTGCTGGGCACCCCACCTCGCTGCAGCCCCTAGATGTAACCCCCTCCCAGATGCTGCTGGGCATCCTCTGCCCAAACTTGCAGTTGTCCTCCCTTCCTAACAAGCTCTCTGGCTCATTAACCTTGTTTTGCTCCTCTTCATCTCCTTTATTGCAGCTGGAGCCTTTCCAGCTCCCTCTCCTGGCTTGATGTCCCTGTCCCTTGCAGCCCTGCTCCAGGGGGACACGTGCCATGCTGCTCTTATCCATCTATCCCCAAGTCACAGCATCATCCCAACACTAGCAACTTCACACTGGCCTCTCCCAGGTGACATCCACACTTGGGAGCTATTGTAACCTCTTCTTTCAGAGTCCTCTGATAGCCCTTGTTCAAATAAACTCATCTTGAAAAGATCAGGATTTTTCTTTCCAACAGACACCTTTTTCACTCCTCTGGGTTGGCCCTCATTTTTCCATATAAAGCTGTCAGTTCCATGAAAATGTCAGCTCAAGGCTCGGCAACCATCGAGAAACAGATCAAGTGGAATGAATCATTTGGAAAGCAAAGAACAGAACAGAAAAATCTATGATTCATCCACACCTTGGGTACTGCGGGCACTCGTGGTCCCTTCATCTCAAACGGGGATATCAGAACTGAAACAGATTCTGAAAAGAGCACAACAGATGGTGGTAGACACACAGCATAATTAAAAGCACAATTACCGAGGCACAATGAAGTAGGCTCAGACTCGTTAGTGTGCAAGAGAAAAGGCTCATGGGGAAAAAGTCAGGGTGTGAAGTCATTATTGCTGTGAAGGGGGCTTGGCTCCTCACCTCCTCCTCCAAGCCAAGGGCTCAGGGCTCTGGATTAAGCTCAGAGAAGCACCCCAGGAGGTGCAGCCCACCCCCTCCAAGACCAGGGAATTCATCCTCTCCGTCTGCTCCTGAAGCTGGCACGGAGGCTTTGCTTCAAGTGTCTCAGGAACAGAGGGACAACCACATTCACCTCTACAATTCCCATTATCTCCTTACTCTCAGTCAAACATCCTCTCTTTTCTATCATGTTAGGAAAAAAGCTCATCCCAGTGTTCTCGGGAGTAAGTTAATTATACCAGTGCTGAAGGCCTTTCCTTGCCTCTCCCCATCTGTCATCTTTCATTCATTAGGAAGGAGTGAGCCCCCACCTTCTATCAGCTCATAGCACCAGGCCACCCACCGGATTTCCAATGAAGCACTGTCGTGCTTTTCTTTATTCATGCTTCCAGCAGGGAAAAACACCCACAAAGCTCCTCACTTGTCTTCAAAACCTCCTTTTGCTGTGACTCTGCAGCAAGTTTGCCAGCACAGCAGCAGGATCGCAGTCAGGATCCCTTCACTGCTCCTCTCTTCACCTCCACCAGTCTCACACTTTGGCAGGAGCTCTCTGGGACAAGCCTCCTCCTTTTCCCTGGTGCAGTTCCACACCACAGAGCTTGGTTTTGCAGCTCTCATGCTGAGGATCTACCACAGGAGCTCCCCCAACTGCATCCATCACTGGTTCAGTGTCTTCCTCTTCTGATCCATTTCTTCCCAAAGGACCACGGGAGGGACATTCAGGCCCCTCACTGTACTGGTCCCACTCTCTTCCTAGACTGGTTGAGCTGGGCCAGGGCATGCAATGGTCTAGGCTGGCCCCAAGTCCTCTGGGGTCTGCAGGGAAGGAAAGGCCTTGGAGCCAGATTTGTATGTGGAATTAGCTGGAATCTCTTCAAAAGCCTGCGATACTTCATCTCCTCAGCAAAACATCTGAGATGCTGCACACTTATTTACTGTGATGTTCCAAGTTATAAAGTGCCTTTCTAAACCACCCTCGATACACACTGGGAGGGGAGCTGGCACTGTCCCTTCTGCACTTGGAAAAGCCCACGAAGAGGTTGGAGGAGCTCTAGGAACACAGGGGAAGCCTGGTGGGTGTTAAGTCAGTGATAAACCTGCTTTGAAAGCAGAACCTCTGCTGGCATAGAAAAGGGCCAAGATTTCGGAAAATATTTCACACTCAGTACTGAGCACCGTGCTCCAGGAAAACCCAATTATCCGGGACAGCGGCCCAGAGAGGCAGGACAATCCCTGTCCTTGAAGACACACAAAAGCTGACTGGATGATGTCCAGACCAACTGGACTTCACTTTGAAGCTGGCTCTGGAGACTCCCTGAGTGTCCTTTCACCCCGTTATCCTCTGATTGTGGAACTGCACATCCCTGACACCACAGGCAAGTCTCAGTTGCACAGGGAACAGCAAGGCTCTTCCGGCCAGCCTCGGAGCACTCCCTGGAGCTCAGCTCTCCTCCTCGGCTCCCTGGCATGAGATACCCACAGCCCAGACCCTGCTGGCCCAGTCCCTGAGCTGGGTGCCTTTTACACACAGGAAAATGGCTTCTGTCTTGACAGCATTCCCACAGTCTTTCAGATAAGCCAGAGGGTGCCCCTGCGAAAACAATCTGCAGGAGAGCTGAAATGTTGGAGTGAAAGTCTGGCTGGTTTGCATTTGAATTTCAGTAAAAATGCACTTAGATCAATGTTTGGCTCCAAAAAACCCTTCCAGGTTTGAAAGCAGTTGCTAAGAGCCTTGCTAAAGCAGTTCTTGGCAGTGGGGCAGTGTCTGCAGGAGAAACACCAGTTCCCATGACGGACACAGGCTGGGAACTGCCCGTCCCTTACGCCCAGACACACCTCGGGACTGGCATCCTATAAGGAGGGATTTTACACCTTCACCTGGGGATCACCATGGAAAACAAGGGGATATAAAGCCACTTTATAACCTGGACCATCACAGTAAATAAATGTGCAGCATCTCAGATGTTCTGCTGAAGAGATGAGGCGTTGCAGGCTTTTGATGGGATTCCAGCTAATTCCACATACAAATCTGGCTCCAAGGCCTTTCCTTCCAAGCAGACTGTTCCTAAGCCCTTCCACCAAAAGGCTGAATGCAGTGACTGACTGCATTCCTCCTGGCCAGGATCTTCTGTGGCCTCTTCTCCCTTGCTGCAAAGCTTGGCCCTCCCTAACAGTGCAGCTCAAGGAGAGAGAGGACCATGCTGCAGGACATGGGTGGAAGGATGTTGGGGTTTGCTGCTTGCAGATGTTTTCAGGGACCCGTGTTGAACTGAGATCACTTGGATTTGCTTGGACATTTGTAGCCCCACCCCCCCAAGACTGTTCAGTAGCACAGGCGAGGGTAGTTCTGCCACCAGGGAGCTCAGTCCTGAAGTCTGTGTTCAGGGCTACATATTCCAGGACTGGCAGGAAAACTGAGAGGAGCAGAGGCAGCATCACAAGGGGAAACATGAGAGACTTCCCTTGGAATAATCTCTTCCATGGAGAGGGGTTCAAGCAGCTGTAGGCTCTTCCAGATTACACCTTGCAAATCCCTGGGATCAGAAAGAGGCTGAGTTGTTTCCACAGCCTGACTCTGGAAACTACACCCAGTAACACTTTACAGAGATGGTTCAGCACTGGCCCTGCTCCTGTTCCCCACACATGCAATAAAAGGGCGTGCTGGCAGCCCAGAGAAACCCCCACGGCATGTTCAGTTGTGGCTGGTGTCCTTTAAAATAATCAGTGCATCCTCCAAAACACTGTCTGCATTCCCTGCTGCTGAAAACTGCCTGCTGGAAGTGCTAATGTGCTGTTAGACTCTGTGTGATGATTATAGATGATAAACATAATTATTTTGGGTCCTGATTGCCTCTGCTGTCTCCATTCTGTTGCTGATGTGTAAAGCAATCTCAGTGTTATCAGTTTTATGGGCAGAGTGTGGAGGTATAGATTTATTCCTGAAGCCAAACCTTCAGGGAACAACCCCCCCCACCAAGGCACAGAGCTGTGCTGTGAGAGATTCCTGCCTCTTGGAACGTGGAGTCTTTAAGATGCACCTGAACACTGCCCAGCTCAGGTCAGAGAGTGATGGACGTGGGTTTCCTCAGCCAGCTGCAAATCCCAAGAGGAGGAAAGCACTGGTGATGGAGTGGGAGTGATTTGACTGACCTCTGCCCAAAGCAGTGCTGTCAGGCAGATACCACACAACTCAGGATTTCATGGAGATGAAGAAAATTAAGTCTCCTAAAGCAGCACAGTGGCCCATTCGACCTGGGGGTACCATGTGTGAAGCTGGGGGTGGGGGAGCCCTTCAGATTAAGACCATCAGGTGCCTCAGGTTGGGATCCAGGGCACAAACCTCTGACTTTTGTTTTAAACCCCTGACTAATCCATCCTCCAAAAGAGTGCAGTTGCTTCCCAGCCGTAAGAATAAAGACAGCACTACTAAGCCCTATGGGGAGGATGTCACTGTCCCTTATAGAAGAGGGCGAGAGACAGGAGGCACATGCTGTGACAACCGTAGGGATCTGCACAGGAGAATAACCAAAGGAAGGCCCACTCCTTGTGTTCCATCATGTTCTCTTTACTGTCCTATTGTCCTGTTCGTAGCCTTGGGCTGTGAACTCCCTCTCCTACTATCCCTGCCACATCCTGAGAGAGATGGAAGCGGCAAGGTCTGGACAGCCTGCACAGCATCATAAACTTTCCTGCCAGTGCAGGAGGAAGGGGTTACTGAGAGAAGGCTGAGGGGCAGAAGGAATAGTGGGATTGGCAGATTTTAAGCTCCCCAAGCAGCCCTGCTTCCCTCCACACTAACCCCATTATGACCTGGCTCCACAGAGACAGCCACTGCCTGGAAAACAACCCGCTCTTTAAGTTTTATTATTAAATAAGTAAATCCAGCCAGCTATCACAAGGCCCTGCAGCCAGAGCAGCCAAGGAAAGGATTGGAGAAGCCAGAAAAGCTCCAGTGAGAGCAGGTAACCAGAGACATGTTTAGCACAGAGCAGAAACAAGGCTCCTCACACGAGCAGGCTGCGGCCGCACAAACATCCCCCCTGGCCTGGCCTGGCCTGGCTGTGCAGGGTATTTACACGTACAGGCAGGGCGACGCCGAGCCCTGGCTGCTCAACAATCAACTTTTATTCTCTGCAGACCAGCAAAGCCAAGATTTCAGTAAACACGCAACCCCAAAAATGCGCCTGCGGATTGGGTAGAGCAGAGCCTGTGCTCTGCCTGCCAAACTACAAAGCCCTGCTCTGGTGGGTGGTTTCATGGTGAGGTTTCTGTGGGGAGGAAGTGTTTCCAGTGGTCAGGGCAAGGAGCGGGGCTCCGGGAGACCTGGATCCCATCCCTGGCTCTAGGAATCTGGAAAGCTCTGATTGCAGGAAATCTCACACACACTCAGGAGCCACTCTCCCTCTGCCCATCCCTCCTTGCTGAGGCACAAAACGCTGCTCCGAGGGGGAGGCTGATAACACTGCCTGACCTTGCAGGGGTGTTGCGGCGCTGGGTGATTGATGCCTGAAAGGCTGTCAGAGCTCTCTGGATTAAAATCTCTCTGGAAGGCACTGGGAGATGTGCACATACGGGTGCAGACACGTGAGAGGGAGACATGCAACTCACACACACTCTGCTCCCCTCCCTGCCTGCAAATCCCCACAACAGACTTGCTGGGCCCGCTACTCCTGCGTTTAAATATTTACAAGATGGGCCTGCAGAAAACCTGGGGTTTAGAGCAGAGCAGCCAACACTCAGCTCAAAGCTGCCCTCACAGACCCAGCCTGCTGCTCAGGCTGCCCAGGCTCAGCCCCAGCTCTCTTTTACTCACAAAACCAGGCCAATGTGAAGCCTGAGCCCACGGCAGACACAGTCCAGCCCTGCTCAGTCCGGCCAGGCTGGAACCTGGGAACTCCCCTGGCCCTTGGCATGGCTCCCCCTTCCTTTCACCCTCCATGTCATTCACATGCTGCTTACCCCATCTTTTACCTCATTAATGAAGACACTAAAAAGACTGGACCGAGCCCTGATCCCTGTGGCATGCCTTTGGAAAAATACCTCCTTGAGCAGCTCCCATCACCTCCTCCATAGGAAGGACCTTGCCTGGAGGTGTGCAGAGCTCCTAGAGCAGCTCCTTTGCCCCTGGGGAGAGCCCACCAACTGCACCAAGAGTTTCTATAACAAATGAAAAAGGAAGCAGGAAGGAACATCACACTCTCACAGGATGCCTCTGTGTTGAGCAGCTGTGCTGGGCTTGGCTCTTTATAGTATTTTATCCAACTTTTGGGTTCCCTTCCCATCCTAAACAGATCTGGATACTTAATTTTTCTAAATCTTCTCTTACCTTGTTGGCTGCGTTTCAGAAATAGGTGGCATGAGTCAATCACAGAAGACCAGTTTAAAACATTGTAAGCTACTTCCCTCAAGTGGAGGGAACAAAAATCACTCAACTGTGTGTCACAGGCTCTGTGTGTACCTCAGGTAGGAGGAAGATAATGGAAGATGGACACCTGCACGAGGTAGAACCTACCAACCTGTCTGAAAGGTGTTAGGAGAGTAGAGACATTGCCAGTGATAGTGCAGAATAAACTTTCCCACTGCACAGACCTCAGGGCACATGGGGGGCACCCTTTGTGTCAGACCCCAAAGGGGCAGGTGCTCTGAGAGCCCAGCAAGCTCCCACACGGACAGCTCATCTACATCCATGCCCGGGTTCTGGGAACGTGCTGAATGCAAGCTGAGATGAGTGACAAGTGCTCCTACACAGCATTTCAGCACAAATGGAAGAGACTGCTTAGAAGCAGCTTGAGGGGTGAAAGACCTGAGTCCTGTGGAACAAAGCTTTCCTGCCTCCCAGAGCTGGGGCTGCAAGGCAGGATGAGGTGGAGGGAACCAGGCCCAGCTGAGGGAGCTGGCAGAACTGGGTGGTGGGACCTGCACTCACCCCGAGGCTCTGTCTCATCTCATGGCCGCTGTTTTCCTCAGAGAAGCCAATGAAACACAAACAAAGAACCCCCATTTCACCGTAGTTCTACAGGTGTGGAGAAAGCAGCCCAGTTCCAGCCTCTTCCCTGTGCTGCAAGCAGGAGGATGTTTCATCTCCTGCAAATGGAAAGAGATAAGAGGGGTTTAGCACGAGGCAGGATTTGTTTCTGATCAGTCCGACAAAGGGACACACAACCCGTTTATTACTGGAAATTAATTGTGCCATCAATGCAGACGCCTGCAATTACTTCTGTTAAATATTATCTTTAATTAACTGTAAAATATATAATTAATAAACTTGCCCCCTCATTTTTGTTAAGTTTCACTGCTAAGACCTTATTACTGAAATAAATCTTCCTAGCAGCGTGCGTTGACAGAACAGAGGAAGGTGCACGCCTCTAGCACAGGATAATTTCCGTATGGGAAGTGGAATTAGGAGGGAGGAATAATCACCTCTCTTCGTGGCTAGGACTGTAGAGACACCCCACTCTGCCACCAGTTGTTTCAGCTCGTGCTGCTTGGAAGCAGGCACGGAGAATCTGCTTTGGCTGGCAAGGATGGCTCGCTCTGAAAGCTGTCGGGCAGATGCACGCTCATCTTTCAAGCCTGGAGAAACAAAAAATAAATTTCCTTCTTTGATTTATAGTCCATTGAAGAAGTTTTCTGACTGTAAAGCTGCACAGAAAGACCTCGGTGGTTAAGCTGGTTCTTTTAGAAGCCCCGTGTTGCTCCAGCTCTCAGTGCTGTGCTAGAGCTGCATGACTGATTTGCTTCCCAC
Source organism: Cnemophilus loriae (assembly GCA_013397755.1). Classification (NCBI taxonomy): domain Eukaryota; kingdom Metazoa; phylum Chordata; class Aves; order Passeriformes; family Corvidae; genus Cnemophilus; species Cnemophilus loriae. Next base: position 278,483 of record VZTF01000567.1, read on the forward strand.
ATACATCAGAACTGTTTGGATTCAGGGAGGCTTGGGGGTGGCTCTTAAACCATCCCAATTAGAAATGCTTCAAAAACGTTGCTGAAATTTGACTCCAAGCATAAAATTCCCCTTAGACTTTGTCTCTACTTGTGATCTTTACCCCAAGTTTGTTGATTGCCAGATCAACCAGGGGTAATTAAAATATTTCCAAAGGCTGTTCTGGGCAACACTTTTTGCCTTCCTGCAGGTGACAAATGTTCGTGGTTTGCCTGAGGCTGCTCTTCCCTCCTTCCTGAGCTGAGCATGCCAAACCCAGAGGAATGCCTGCTCCATTACCATCCTCCCTGCCTGGGGAAGGTGGCACAGGGACCCGGGGACCGCTGGCATGAGGGAGGAGTGTACAAGCACAGAGATCCAGCTCCTGGGTATGGAGAGACATAAAGAGGCACACAGGAGGAGAAGGGCTGTATGGCTTTTAAGGAAACCCTACGATTTCCCTGCTTTTGGAGGTACCTGGATGGCCCCCAGCAGAGCCCACAGGCTGCAGAGCCATTTGCCCACAGCCTGGCAGTGTCAGTGCAGGTGAACTTCAGAAACAGAACCACAGAACCATTGAGGCTGGGAAAGACCTCTGGCATCACCAAGTCCAACGCTCCACTCAGCACCACCACCACGGTCACCACTCAACCATGTCCTCAGGTGCCATATGCACATATGTTTTGAACACTTCCAGGGACGGTGGCTCCACCACTTTCCTGGACAGTCTGTTCCAGTGCCTGACCACCCTTTCTCCAGAGCAATTTTTCCTAATACCTAGTCCAAACCTCCCCTGGCACAATTTTCCCATCAAGGCCCTGGTTTGGTCCCATTTGAGCTATTTCACAGAATCGTTGAGGTTGGAAAAGCCCTCCAAGACAATCAAGTCCCACCTATGACTGATCCCCACCTTGTCACCAGCCCAGAGCACTAAGTGCCACGTCTAGGCATTCCTTGGACACTTCCAGGGATGGGGACTCCACCACCTCCCTGGGCATCCCATTCCAATGTCTGACCAACCTTTCCATGAAGAAATTCCTTCTGATGTCCAGCATGAAGTTCCCCTGGCACAGCCTGAGGCCTCTTCCTCTCATCCTTAGTAGAGAAGGAGAAGAGCTCTCACCTAACCACTGTACCGAGGTTTTGGCACTGAGATGAACTTGGGGAGACAGAGGGTGTCAGTTCCTGGCCATCCACTACCACTTCGTCACCCCCTTTTGCAGCTGTGGGCTGAATAAAAAGGGCTCTGTGGGTTGTGAGTGCTGGAAATGCACAACCCCTGACTCAGAGCAGGTCCTGTCTCAAAAAACCATACTGGAGACCCTCACCCTGCTACAGCCCTGAGTCTAAAGAAAGGGCTCCATTCTCCACTTCATTTAACTACCACTTAAAAATGGTGTTGGACAAATGTTAAAACAGCCAGCCAATTTGATTACACAAAATTTTAGAGTCAGCAAATTATCTAGTGAAATGATGCATATAGAAATGTTAATTCAACAGCAACCGAAACCTTCCACATCCCTTAACATCTAAAGAGGATAATTCTACACAAAGAAAAGAGAGGGCCGAGCATACTGTTCTTGCTGGAGAAATTACAGGAATATTCTAGCTCTCACCTACACTGTACCCTATATCCAGTGATATAAATAGCAGGGAGGGAGAGTTTAGAAGTGGGTTTGGGCTGGAAGCTCTGAAATCATATTATTTGCCCTGGGTTTGCTGGGGGAGAGGCTCCTGTATCAGCCCATTCCCACCATGTGCCTCTGCAAAATCTTTCTGTATAAAAGTCTGATTTTCCTGTTCTGTACAAAGCATGAGGGCACTTTACTGTGACACACACACGCTCCCACCCTCGGGAGTGAGGACCCTTTGTGCACACGCCCGGCTCTGCCCACTCCCAGGCATTTCGTTCCTCAGGATCGCCGCTGGGTCAGACCAGGAACACTGGAGAGGGAGAATGGAAGAATTAAGCAACTTAACTCTCTGGCTCTCGGGCCGCAGAAGGGGAGGGAGCAGGGAGGCAAAGCATCTGGCTTCCCTGCTTCCCTAACAGCCTGGCGGGAAGGCTGCTGTCAATTCCGCCTTCTGCCTTGTTGGAAGAAAGTAGAAGTGACAAGAGGCCCTCCAGGCAGGCAGCCAGGAACCAGAAATTCAATTGAGCTACCTCCTGAAACTGGACCTTTTTTTGGAGACCCTTTCCCTGAAATTGTTTTGACTTAAAAAAAAGGACTGTCATCGCGGTTCAGGGCCAATTCATCACCCCTGGTCTCCTGGCTCTCCTTGCCTCCATGCAAGCAGATTTGCACAAAAGGATTTCCATTTTCTGGGCTGCTCTACAACCAGCCTCACCCACAATAAATACACAGACACATAAATATGCACACACACACACAAACACTGTTATTTATAGGTACGGGCTCTGCCACAGACAGACGCACGCCCGGGTGTGTTCCTTAGCTGTGTAACACGAGGGCTGCAAGTGCTACGGCAGCTGAATTTACTCCACTCACAGCTTAGGAAGCAGAGTGAGGGCCATACGGTCTGTCCCAGGGGCTTAGACCAACTGGTTATTGGCTGGTGCTGTTGTTCCTCTAACAAGCCCCTGGATATATGGCAGGGGCTGCAGAGAAATGCAGCTGGAGGAGCCTCTCCCTGTCAGCAGCAATCTGTCACTGCGCGCTCGCACCCGCCCCGTGCAGCACAAAAGCTGCACCGCAGTGTCAGCACAAAGGTCAGGCTGCAGGTAGGCTGGGGGGGTTCTTCATTTCTGGGAACGTGCAGCCAGCTTGAGGCACCGTCTGGATGCTGCAGCAGGAATTTCAGCCTCACAGATGCCTGGCTATAATTTAAAATGAGGCAGCATTTCCATTACAAACCCCATTTTTCCCCGTGGATTTATACCTCAGCTATTCAGCTCCACTTTGGGGTGGACCTTCTTCACATTTTTCCTGTGCAACATTTAAATCCAGCTCAGCCTCTGTTGGTTGTGAGATGGAGAAGGAAATTACGTATGCACACAAACACTCACGAGCACACACAAAAAGCGTACACAAACATATGCCCGCAGAGAGATCTGTCACAAAAAGCCAGACAAGCCAATGCAAATAAGCTCGATTTTAAGAGTGAATTAATTTGACTTGATTATTCTAAATTATTAACAAGTTCCAGCAACCTTAGAATGCAATAACCACACTCGAGCTTTCATCTAGGTTAAATGGAAACAGATAACTTACACTGATAGAGATGATATCAGTATAAATCTGTGATAGCAATGTTGGAGGCACAAACCCGACCCACTCGGAGCCCCTCTCCTTGCAGCAGTGTGTTAACAACTCCTGGATGCTTCCCCTGAAATATTCCAGTGCAATGAATCACCCCTGACAGAGCCAGAACCCCCGTTTCCCTGGCTGCCAGGTGAAACCTGACCTGCACAACACTCCTGTCTGTTTATGACTTGCTCTGCCTTAGAAACCCCATTTTGTTAGGGCTTTTTTTAAACTCTCCGTCGATTCTACTTTGATGTAGTCCAATAAAGCACATTGACAGAAGCAATTTATGTTGGCCAGTGCCTCCAGTTCCAAGAAGGTCTTCCTGGCGTACGAAGAGGGATTAAGCCTGGCAAGTACCATCCAGGTTATCCAGTTATCCCAGATTACCAGCTTCATTCAATCCAAGCCCAGGTCTGAGATGAGGAACGATGCTGAGATGCTGTTTCTCCCACTCCCAAGCAGAAGTAGGTATGATTCTCTCTATGATCACTTCCTCACACCACACAGAAACGTTAGGAAATGTGACAAGGATTGTCTCAGTCTTAAAAGGAAAAAGCTGTAAGTGGCCACTGGAAGGAGATGAGCATTTCCTCACCTCTGATGGCACAGAAATCAATCCTGGGGCACCAGAGCTGGCACTGGTACCAGCAGGGCTCAAGCAGCTGGAAATTGTAAGATGCTCCTATTCACATTTCTGCAGAGGTGTGCAAATGCAAATTGTTCCAGTGCCACAAAGATCTCGATGAGGCGGTTAGGAATACCATGGATTTATCCTATCAGCTGGAGACCTCGCTGGTATCCACATGATCTGCTGTATTCCCTTTTCCTTTCCTGGTTTCACACCCAGACCTTGCCCCTGAGGCTGGGGAAGCACTGACCGAGAGCATCACGCAGGAAAGACATTTAGTAGATGTTTAGGTGGCTCCTAAGTGCAACCTAACAGTTTCCTTGCCTCTTGCTAAGAGGGCAGAGGAGGAGAGCTGAGAGCTGCAGGGATTGGAAAACTCAGCTCAGTTTAGCCACAGGGCAGTTTAAAGTGCCTGTTGCATTTTTCATTTAAGTACAGCAAATCCCCTCACTAAGCACCAGCTCAGGTGGCCATAACTCCTGGAATGCTAACTGGGGAGCAGCAGCAGGTATTGGACAGGCCGTGCATCAGGCAGAGCAGGGAGCAGCTGGAGAGGGACACTGTCCTTCCAGGGAGGAGATGCCACCTGCCAGCAGCACCCGCCGCTCCGGAGGCATCTGACCATGCTGGATTCTCATCCAAAGCTTCCTGCAGTCACCAAGCATGGATAGGGTTTCACTCCTCACCAGCTGGAGCTCCAGGAAAGGGAAGTCTCTCTGCAGGGATGAACATGGCAGGGGAACAGAGAGGCTGCAGCCGTGACATGGCAGAGATGGCCATTGGGCACCTCCTGTGCCAACAGGACACTTGGGTGCTGAAAATGCAGCTCAGCACTTACCAAAGGAAAAGAACACAAAGAAAATGTGGCCTTTAAATCCACCTGGACCTGCTGCCTCTGTGCCAGGCTCCCGGGGAGCCCCTGCTGCAAGAAGGGGGACAAGGCACATTAATTTGCCATGAGGCCATGAGCACCTAACTTAAGGCTCTTCATTTATCAGAGGAAGAGCTGCAGAGCCTCCTGTCTCCTCACAGAGAGCCTTGCCCAGCCCCAACAGGAGGTTTCCTCCCCCATCCATCCATCCATCCATCCATCCATCCATCCATCCATCCATCCATCCATCCATCCATCTCCCCTGAGCTCCATGGGCAGCTGGCAGTGCCCAGGGCTGAGGACGGATGGCTGAGTGTGGCAGCCAGGCTGGAGCACAGGCAGACGGGAACAGGGAGAGGAGCTGCAGCAGCCCTGGGTGAGCCATGATGGACACAGGAGTCTGCACCGTGACCCCCAGCATGTGCCTGCCCCAGGATCCCCCACAGCTCCCATATGGCAGCTCCTGAGTGCTTGGGACCGCTGGGGCTGTCAGGACAAACACGCAGTGCGCGCTGGCATCGCACCCAGGAGTTATGAAGCTGTCACTCGCTCAGGCTGTCCCCAGACAGTGCCAGCAGGCCTCGGAGCACCGCCTGCTCTCACCTGATTGGCATTTTTGGATGCTGTTACTGAGAGGCATTTTTGGAGCTTTAGGACCTGCCAAGGAGAATGAGGCCAAATTCCCAGCCTTTCTCTCTCCCCATTTCTGCCCTGCTTTCTCTTTTCTGGAAAGTTTTCCCATGCTAAGTATAGTTCCTAACAGGTGCATGACCAGAGGGGACTGTCAGGGACGCAGCTGTCCCCACAGAGGCCTGGATCCATCTCCATCTGTCTCACTGGAGCTGTCCATGCTGCCCAGCTGAGCTCTTCGGACACGGGATGGGGGAGCATCAGGGATGCAGGCAGGAAATACACGTACACACACACACAGAGGGAGGAGGATTATTTCAGGGAATGCCACAAACAAAGCCTCTGACATCAAACTAATGCATCCTTTGAGGCTTTAAAGACCCATTGGCACACACAGGCAGGCTGCCAGCTAACTCATCTCTCTTCCTTGCCATGCTACCAGCCTGATGCCAAGGTCAAGCTTTAAAGGAAAGCTGGCTGCTCTGTAATTCCCTGTGCCTCATTTGGGGATGCCACAAAACTCGTAAGGATCAGTGACAGAAAATATTTGACTGGGGCTGAGGCCAGTATGGTGCCTGAAGTGGTTCCCTTGTCCAGCCAGCTGCCAGTCCTGGCTCCCATCCTGCCAGCCCCCCATAACCCCCTTCCAGCTGGGAACCAGGGCTGGGGCTGCAAGTGATGTAAGGCAGTGACACAGGGATCCCTGTAACACACCCCAGAGTGGACAGTGGACATCAGGAGGCACCTCCACATGCACACTGGTGACAAAGTGTCCCAAGTTTGTAGTGGACAGATGCTGGGGTGACCCTCCTGGGCACTGAGTTGGCTCATCACTGTGCAGGGGATATAAAAATATGAACAACAGGGATAAGTGACAACCCTGCTCACTAAAGGTGCTTCCTACCCCTAAGGTGTCCTGGAATAATTCCAGGCTAATAGGACATGAGGAAATAAGCATTTTGCAACAGCCCACCAGCTGTTGCAGCAGGAGCAGGTGATCGGGTTCACAAATCTGGGTCCTGGGACGTGTGCTATGCTAACAGGCTGGCTTGGCTTAATGACAGCGTGATGAAAACCATCTGCAAGGAATAGGATGGTACCGTGACATCAGCACCACTGGAAGAACAAAGGAGGAGGTTTCTGCAGTCACACTGGGCCACCACAGAACGTGCTCCACACTGTGCTTTGGCCACAGAGTCCCGCGTCTGGATTTGGGGAACCCAGAGCCCAACTCCCTGCTCAAGCTGCAGGAAACTGAGCCACAACCAGCCCTCAAAACTCTGCCTGGGGCTCAGTGAAGGGGTGGGAGGGGCTGGGTGAGACAGATGTGTATAAATCTGTGGCAGAGGGAAAATCTATTCTCTTCTTTAATTCTCTGTTCAGATGAATGTTCAAATGAAACCACACTGCTGGTAGCAATCCAGTCACACCCTCCCAAAGGAAGAACCCTGTATCCTGAGATCTGGGGTGACTTTCCTTCACCCTTTCACAACAACTCTTTTCAGGCAGAAGTGCTGACTGAAGCTCTCTGGGTCTCCAAAGACCATTCCATCAGCTCAGTGCTGCTGGGGCTGCCAGGCTGAGTTATCACAGGTCCTGCCCTCCCCTGCCATTAATACCTGCTCACCAAGGGAGCCCTGGCCAGCCCAGGCAGAGAAGGGCAACCCCAAGCTGCAGGAGTCTCCCACAGTAAGGAAGAAGGCATCAAAGGGAAAAAAGAGGAAAATAAATATACCCCAGGCATTTCTGGATAGTCTTAATGGAGCTCAGACAGCGCCAGGAAGGGAATGAATTATTGGGAGTCACGAACTTTCCAGCTCACATTCCCCAAGGAGCTCCAGGCACACCTCATGCCCAGCCCTGAGCCTGGTGTCCCACAGCACCGTGTCCCACAATCTTTTGTGGGGTCTCTTTCTGTCCCAATCTAACCCTTTCCTGCCAGGCAGAGGGTCGCACTCCTGTCCTGCTGTCACCCATATGACTGTGCCAGGTAACACCTGTAAATCATCTTTCTACCAAAGCCCAGAGTAAACCAAGACAGAAGCAATACCCAGCACTTCAGCAGCACAGCTGGAACATCTGCAGCGTTACACAATCCCCTGCCTGGCCAGATGTGGGACTGAGAAAGGGTTTTCTGCTGAAAAACCCAAGACGTGGGTAAAATTATCTTTGCTTTTGGTTTAATCCCAGACCCTGAGTGCCTTAGCCCCAGGACTCGTGCCAGCACCCCAGCAATGAGCACAGTCACCCCCTGAACACTCCAGAACTGAACAGGACCAGTGACCAAACACAGGAGCAGGGCTTTGTCCCTGGCTAGCGACACCCAGCACCACAGACCCAACTCAGGGATCTGAGCAGCCTTGGTCAAAGCTCCTGCCTGCAGTTTACCATCCAAACAACAATCCAGGGGGGGTCTGATGTGCTCCATGGATTAGAGCTGGTGAATTAAGAACCTATAAAGATATTATCCAGGATCAGCCCTGGGAGCCGCAAAACACCCAAAGCCACAACTTTACTACAAAGCCTTCAGAAACAGGGTGTTCTTCATTCCCCAGCTCCTGGGGCCCTGTGTCTGCATGCAAAATTCCACTTTTGTTGCTGCAAAAATGGCACTCTGGGCTCCCACAGCTGAAGAGTCTGAGAATGCAGCTAAAGGATTAAATCCCTCCTCCCCAGACCTACAGTAAATAAAGAGAGTTAAAGCAGTTCTGCAAACTAGAAGGATTTGAAGCCAATTTTGTGACTGTATCAGGCAGTTCTGGTATTCTTTGTACTTAGGAGAAGCAGGGCAGAATAAAGGGGGATTGATCAGAGGACTGAGATGGCTCCCTCCAATGTGGAGATTTCTGGAGGTGGAAAGGTTGGCAGAGAGGAGGCAGAGAGAACAGGAGCAGACATTTGAGAGACATTTACAAATGGATTTCTGAGCCAAAACTTCCCCTCAGTCGCGCTTGCACATCTCTGCAAACAAACCTGGCCTCTGCACTGTGCGTTGAGGACAATTTAACCTGGAGTCGGAACAATGGGATTAAGCACTGGATCAGCAGAAAAATGGTTGCAGATAGCTACGATTGCTATTGGAGAGTGATTGTTTCCCTGAGCCACAACGTGTAAGTGTCAGTGCCTTTGTGAGATTTAATGGTCCAATTAGCTCAGGTGGGGTGACCTCCTCCCCGTTCTGCACGCCCAGACCTGCTCTCCTGCCTCCATTCCCCTCTGCTGTTCTGCCAGCAGCAAACATGCCTTTGCTGCTCCTTCATGGGTAGTCCTCAACTTAACTTCTCCCATGCCCAGGGATGGGGAGCTGGGCATGGGAGAAGTTGAAGAGGTGGTCTCTGGGATGGGTATCTCATCCTAAAGGTGGCTGTTTGGGAGCTGGTCTTCTTCCACGGGTGAAAATCTAAGTTTTTACTTATTTAGCAAAAATCTAATGAAAAAATTCTCATTAAAGTCATGTCAAGCTCTCCTCCCAAACATCACAGTGAGCCACCATCCTGGTCTCCAGCAGCTCCAGCCTCTGTCACACAGCACCTGCTCAGCATCCCAGCAGCTCCACCTGGCACTCACAGCAAGAGGCTTGGCTGAGATGTCCAAGGAAAAGAGGATCAAGAGGGCCCTGCCAGACTACAAAGTGCTCCTACCACCTGAAGATTGAGAGGTTACACCCAGCCAGTCTCCTATTAGCCCCACAATCCTGCTCTAAGGAATATCCAGTAAATACTCCATAGGCAAAGAAACCTACCTTTCGTACATGGCTGCCTGCAGAGCAACACCTGAGCCAAAAGCCCATCGAGCCACAGTGATGGGCAGTGCTGCTCCTCCCCACCACAGCGGGGCCAGGCCACAGGGAGAGTCAATCACACAATCCCACAACGGCTGGGTTGGAAGGGACCTTAAAGCTCATCCAGTTCCACCCCTGCCAGGAGCAGAGACACCTTCCACTGGATCAGTTTGCTCCAAGCCCCATCCAACTTGGCCTTGGACACTTCTAAATTAATTCCAGAGTTCAAGAAGTGGCAGGCACTGGCATGGGGAAGGCGCAAAGCTCCTCTTCTGCTCTCCTAAGAGCAGCCTGCAGCAGGTCATCCAAGACTATCAGCCCCTCACCAGGATATCAAAAAAGCACTGTAACAACCAGAATTAGAGAGTTTCACCACAGGATTGGACATTTATGTGCACAAGAACAGCATCTGCAGGGACTCCAGCTCCAGTGACAATCAGAGCGGCTCCTGCCTCTCCTGCTCTGGGGTAGGAGCTACTGCCAGCTGGGGTCAGGGAGGAATCTCCTGTCACAGGGTAGTATTGCACAATTATGGGCATTATGGGATTTTTATGCCTTCCTTTAAGGCATCCGGCTTGGCTTCTGGTGGAGACAGGATACAGGGTTGGAAGTTCTATTGGTCTGTTCCGCTCAAACGGTTTTTATGTCCTAATACAAAATTAATGGTTCTCTCACTGAGACTCCATGAGGCAAAGCTGCCTGCTCCAGGCATTCCAACTGGCAGAGCAAAAGTGGGGCTGAAAACTCATTCCTTCCCAATGCTCCTGGATGGAACACATCCCTCGGCCCCCACCCAGCTCACTGATGCACCTACACCAGTACAGTCCTCCCCAAACTCTCTGGAGCAACACATCAATGCTGGACCCCGATGGGCTGCAGTTCGGAGCTCCCATGCTCGAGGGATCCCCCAGCCTCCTCTGCCAGGGATTCCAGATCCACAAATCCTTGCAGCACCAGCTGCAATGCAGGTGGGTTGCAGGCACTTTAAACCTGACTGTGCCACCTCTGCAGCAGCCTCTCCTGCTGACTAAAGGGCTGCCTGTCAGGTTAGGCAGGAACAGCTGTCTCAAAAACTGTATTTCAGGATTCACACAGAGGTTCCTTCTGATTGTATGGAACAACACCTCATTCATCATTCAGAGAGCCAGACAGAGCCACTCATCTTCACTCGATGACACCTTTTATCTACAAACACCTAGACTGACTCACAGCCAGCCTGTGAACCCGTCAAGATCTTTTTACCACGCCAGGGGCATTTTTTCCTGGCTCACATCCAGCACAGTGCTGGAGGCTGGAAGAATTGCTTGCTCCCATGAGGACTTTTTCAGGGTTTTTCTGAGCAGACACTGTGCCACTAGTGGCTGGAGCAGACTGTTTTAGTGGAGCTGATTATTTTGGTATCCAAGTGGAAGCCGAGCTCTGCTATTGCCATGTGTGCGGCTGGCTTGTGGCTTGCCCTGAGGGAATCCATGGCACTGCTGGGAATTCTGACCCCAGAGTCCTGACTCAGGCGTTCTGCAAAACCACAGGGCCTGCTGCTTCCAGGCCTGTCTTTGTGCTCCTGTGTGCATCCTGGGGCCAGCACAGGGATGGAAAAGGCAGGATTTGAACTGCTGGACCCACAGCAAGGAGAGATGTGAGCAGCAGTCATCTCCCACAGTGCAGCTCCAGAAGCCTCTTCCCTTTGGCTTTGTGTCCAGCTGTGAAACTGCAGCAACTTCCACCATCTTTGTCTTCCTACTTCCACCTGAGCCTCTCCAACACATCTCCACCTCACTGAAGGCTGCCACAGAGCTCCTCTGCCTCCTCCAAGCCACTGTCATAAAGCAAATAATTGTGCACTGTTACTTATGGGGGAGCTTTCACACACGCAGCTTAATTTACTGGGACAGAGGACTAAAATATTGGGCCCTGACTCTAAAATAGGGAATTTCTCTTGGTGGCCCTCAGACCTCAGTGACAAACTGACCACACTGAATGATGAGGCAGAGGACCAGAGCCCCTGAGCCCATCCTGTGACACCAAACACTCCTGCTGTGCCCCGCCCTGATCACAGCACTGTGCTGAACCCTTCCTTCACCCCCCAGCTCTGTCTGTCTAGGGGAACAATGCCCTTATTCCTAGAGGGATGTTGACCAAATCATAAAGATGTAATGACATCGTCTGGGTTGACACGCTGATCAATGCCTTTCATGCAAAATTATGCTTTCTGCAACTAATAAATATTGATCCTTTTTGTTCCTGTGCAGCACTGCAATAAAGAGTGACTTAAATGTCTGCCAGCTCTGAGCTTCTGCCATTGTTTTCCAGCCCCAGCTCCCTGGCAGCATCCCTCTGCATTTCCTACTGACCCTGGTGCCAGTGCCTGATCCCAAGAAGGGCACAGCACCTCCATGAACACCCACCTCCCTCCATTCTTCTGACCTTCGAATGGTACTTACATTACAGGGGTTCATGGGAAGCGGCGGAAAATAAATGGAATTGGAGGGAGTGCTGGAGAAGGGGAGCAGGGTCATGTCCTGGGCACATTTAGGATAATAAACAGGAGGAACCAGGCCAAGCACAGAACAAACAGAAACATTTACAACTGCTTGGCAGGGGAATCGTGTAAGTGCTAATGGGCTTGGTTCAGACTCCTTAAATCAAAGCTCTGGGCCCGGCAGCCAGCGCCTGCTGACAAACTTTGCTGGACACAGGGATCCATTCAGCCCTGAAGAAAGGCTGGGCTCCATGTGGCAGCAGTCCTGCTCTATTTGCTCCTCTTCAGGAGAGGGGTCAAGCAGGACTCTGCCCTTCACGCCCACTTGGCTCCCTCAGCTCCACACCACAGTGCCCAGCAGCCGTGGCTCCGGCTGCTCCTGTCCACACACAGCACCCCAGAGTGATGTGATGGCACCTCTCAGGTTGGGTTCTGGGACCCCCTTTTCTCCAGGTCTCACTCTACTGCCTCTCGTCCTCCCATCTCCCTGCCCCCAACAGGAAGAGGAGCCTTTCCCCGTCTCCCAGGAGCGCAGGGAAGGGAGCTGCACCGGAGAGCACAAGGTGTGAACTCAGAGCTGGGGCTGCAAATGGATTGATGATGACAGGCAGAGGCCTGGCTTCAGTCACTGCTGCCTGGCAGCCAGGCACTGATTGGATTTGTGCACTACACATATTTTGGGAGCACACTGCCTTCCTTTGCTGGAGGGATTCAAACCCGTCATGAGCAGAGTTCAGCTGCAACAGTGAACCACAAAGCAGGAAGGGCCAAAGGTCCACAGTGCCCTGTACAACCTCAGTGAAATGTGTCCTGCTCCCTTCCCCACACAGACAGCAGAGTGCTGAGAAGGCTTTTAAGGCAAAAAACCCTACAGATAAATACACTGCCTCTGGATTACAGAGCTTAAAATATGATGGCATCTCCCCCAGATTGTGAATGGGTTCCCTGAAGAGCTCCCTCAGTTCTGAGAGCCTCCCTTCCCCATTCCCCTCCTGGGAGAATTGGAGAGGCAAAGGGCTGCTGTTCCAGCAGATTTGCAGGAGTGGGAGTTGAAGAATCAATGAAGCTCTGAAAGCCAGTGGGGAAAGTCATTCTGCACCTTCCTGACACCAGGAATAAATGATTCAGTGGGAAAGGAAAAAAAAATCCAGCAACCCTCAAATGAGGCTGGAATTACCCTCTGGAGAGATATTTCATCTTGAAGAATTGTGTTTGCTGCAGTGTTCATCTCACTGAGTCACAGCAAGGCTTTAATATCCAGCAAAAGGTCAAACCTAAATGGGAATTTCCAGAGCCTGCTGGAGCTCCTGCCTGCACACGAGCTCCCAACCCTCACACGGAGCAGCTACGCCCAAGCCGAGGCCTGAAACAGGGAATGGAGCTGAGCTGGACCATGTAAGGATCTCTCCCTTCCCGATGGGATCCCAGACACAGCTCAGCCCTGCACTCACTCCCTGTGGATGGGTACAAAAGGAACAGACCTGCCTGCCTGGGTGTCTTGAGCAGGGGGAGTTTGGGGAGAATGCTGGGGGCTTCCAGATGTTTCCACCCAAGGGATCTAACTGATTGTAAAGGAAGGTGAGATTTCAAGGCACCTGAGGGCTGCAGGGGCAGCTGTCAGCTGCTCCTCAGCTGGAACATCAATGCTTGAGACACTGCCAGTGCCCTCCGAGTCCAGCGTGCTCTGCAGGGCTGTGGGAGCTCTCTCCTCATGCCCATCAGCTCCCCATGGACAGACAATTCTTCCCACTTTTCCCACTTCTGCTTTGGTACTGCTGCTGTTTCTCTCCACCCACACATCTGCTCAGCCTCTCCTTGGTAATTTGTACTGTTCTTCCTTCCCTCGGACTCAGCTCTGCCCTCTGCGAGTCTGGTATCGCTATCCCAGGCTGTAGCAGAGTTTCAGGGATGAATTAGGCAGACAGGAGGTGAAGGGAGAGGTTCCCAGGGAGCTTCCTGTCTCCTCTACACCGTGACAAAGGTGAGTGTCCAAGAGAAGAAAGGAGGGAACTGAGCCCTTCCTAGAACATCCACTGCCCCCCCAAGAGGGCACAGTGCCTGTCAGTGAGCTGAGCAGACAGGGGTTTTACCTAAAGCAGAGCTGAAAATCTGCTTGAGCTTTGAGATTTATAGCAAAACTGGTCCCATGCTACAGGCTAAATCCAGACCCTGCAAGGAAACAGATTTGGGAACTATCAACAGTCCTGACAGCCCTGAGCCTTCCGCCGGCCACCTCAGTCATCCCACACGAGCTGGAGCCCTCCTGCTTTCCTGTTCAGGACCATATGAACCTCTACCAATGCATCTTCATCCTGCCCAGCAATTCCAGCTGTCCTTTCAGCCCTTCCTGATGAACAAGGTGCCAGCCATGATGGGCAACACGCTGGTTTCTGTGCCAGTGTGGAGGAACATCCACTGGGGATGAAACTGCCACTCTCACTTCCACTTGTGACTTGAGCCAGATTTCACTACGTACAGAGAGATTAAATTTCTCTAAGGTTAACACAAGATAATTTTTTGTTCAAATATTTACAGTTAGAGCTCACTAGAAAATCAACAGGATTCTGCTGGACAATACTCAACTATCCACATCCCCCAAAGGCAAACGCATCCTGAGGAGCCATCCAGAATGAAGCCCTCACAATTGTTCCTGGGCCAGGCTGGGTCTGTGACATACATCCATGCCTCTGAGGGAAAAACTTGGTGGCCTTTTCTTCCTTATAATGTGCCCACATGGACACAGCCAGAGCAGGTCACCAGCCCGTCACATGCTCACACAAACAGAGGAGGTGGAGACCATTCAGAACTGCATCCAGCAGCCACATACTTGGGAAGCCCATGCTGTGGAAAATGGGGTCAGATTGCTTCTCCCCGTGTTTGGCTTTGTGGAGCTGTTTGTGTCTCCTGGAAGCAAGAATTCCCTGGCAACAAACCGGAGCTGTCATTTGGAGATCTTGTCCTTTCTATCCAGGATGTTTAAATTCAAGCCTCAAACTTGTGGTTGGCAGGGAACGGGGGCAAACAAAGAGCCAAACAATCTGCTGTCAGGTCCTGACTGCCCAGCCTGCAACAGTTATCCCTCCTGTCCACGGGGAATGTTGGAGTACAGAGGCAGTGACTCGAGGGCCTGTCACAGATTTAAGCTGCTCAGATTTACAAGACGAAATTAAAAAACCCAACAGACAAAATTTAAAAAACCCAACAGACAGTAAGTGTACTGAAACATTTGGGCTTTGCTCCTTCCTCTACAGGGTCTGTTGTTTCATGAGCAGAGAGGAGACTGAACTCACCCACAGCTGCACTAAATATCTGGGGCTTGAGAAACATCTCCTGACTGCTTCTAAACCTTTGTTTGCTACTCCCCCAACCCCTGACCCTCTTTTTGACATGTCAACTTCTACTTGAGGCTCCCCTCACCCCCTCGTGAGACTGTTCCTGTCTGCTGTGCGTGCACCTGAGGTTTAATAGTTTTCTGTTACGGAAGTTTTCTGGGAGGGAAGTTTGACAGAGCTGCTGTGTCAGGTGGAGAAGAAGGTGGAAATTGCCCTCTCCCTCCTCTGCTCCTTTCCAAAGGTTAAGAGGGAAGCTGAGCACAGGTGGGATCCCTGCATGAAGAGCTCTGAAGGGAGCACAGACATCCTCAGATGTTCCTCCCACCGAGTTGATTTAACAGCCTCCCTTGCCTAGGTGGACAATCAGCTTTCCAAGGGAGTCAACGACTTTCTGAGGCTTTTCTAACAGGCAGTGCTTTTCTGGGATGAAGCTCCTGCATTTGAAGGTGTCTGATCTCTCCCAGTGCCCTGGGGCTTTCTGCTCACTCTGCTCTCCCACACAACCACGTCCTGCAAAGGGCATCCCATGCCAGCTTCGCTCTCTGCCGGATGCAGAAACATTTCCATGCAGCCACAGTGTTTGTGTATGGTCCCCTCAATCCACCAGGCTCACAGGGAATGCAGGAGTGCACACAATTCCTTCCTCTTGGTTGTCACCGCAGTCCCCTCTAACCAGGCAAGCCCCAGCCCCACAGCTGGCAGGTCAGCCCTCCCTGTGCTCCTGAATAAGAGAACATAGAGGCGAGGGGATTGCAGACAATATCCTAAACAAATCTGCTGTTTACAGAGTCCCCTGTAAACTGTTTACATGGCTGGGGAGAAAGCAAGGAGGAACAGCAGCTGGAGCGCGCTCTTCCCAGTGGGAAGAATTCCACTCCTGTTTGCTCCACTGCTGTGGGAGGGAGTGGGGCTGGTGCACATCTGGAAAGGGTGCAAAGGCATGAGAGAAAAGAAGAGGCAGCAAAACCCCAGCACCACCCACACCCCCAGCCTGCCAGGAGCTCGGGCTACCTCAGCACTGCCTCCCAGAGCACACTCTGAGGAAGGTGGCCTGTCCCTGGGGTGCAAGGTGACAGGGGACAGCCAACCTCAGGCTCCGAGCAGTGTCTGTGGTGGTGAGGCTGAGCTGTTCCCTGCTGCCAGAGGAAGCATCCTGAAGGAGCCAGCCCTGAAGCTCACTTGGAGCCACTTGGCTCTTGGGCTGTGTGAAGAGCCTTGTGACTCTCATCCCTCAGAAATGTGGTGTGTGGTGCCTCCTGCTCTGTTATATCCGTGGTTAAAGTCTCAGGAATACCAGCAAGAACATTGCAAAGTGCTGGCATAAAATAAAACAGTGTGTCTTTAATCTCCCTGCTTCCTGTCCATGGAAGGTTCTTTGAAGTGCCTATGCTCACGGCAGTGCTGGAGCACCCATGACCCAGCTGACCAGCACAACGCGAGCCGGTGACACAGCGTGACTGCCCGAGCCCTGGGGGCTGCCATGGGGCAGGAAAGGCTCTGAGGGAAGACATGGAAGAGTTAAACCTCAAGCACCCTGGACCAGTCCCCTTCACACTGGAAGGTTGGTTTTGTTACTTGAGCAGGACGTGAGAAAACACAGCCTCCACTCAAGGAAGGTGATAAGTGCTGTGAGCCCAGAAATAGTCCCAGAGGGGTACGTGGGAATGGGCAGCCAGCTGGAGCAGCAAGGACAGGGAAAACATCCTCCCTACACATGATATGGCAAACCCTGACCTGCTGGTTGGAAA
Organism: Cnemophilus loriae; assembly: GCA_013397755.1. Classification (NCBI taxonomy): domain Eukaryota; kingdom Metazoa; phylum Chordata; class Aves; order Passeriformes; family Corvidae; genus Cnemophilus; species Cnemophilus loriae. The sequence goes on from VZTF01000567.1 coordinate 295,239, forward strand.
GGAATACAGGTACAATGATTAAAGAAACAAAAAAGAAAGTGGGCAAGCTCAGAGAAAAACTGCCCAGAGAAGATGTAGCTGCCACACCCCTGGAAGTGTCCAAGGCCAGGCTGGATGAGGTTTGGAGAAACCTGGGATAGTGGAAGATGTCCCTGCCCATGGCAGGGGCTGGAATGAGATGAGCTTTATGGTCCCTTCCAATCCAAACCAGTCTGTGATTCTGTGAATACAGGTACAATGATTTTTAAAATAAAGGAAGTGGTCAAACTCACCCATTTGGTGTGAAGGGCAGGCAGGGACACCGCAGTGCTCCATCAGCAAGGGGTAAGTGATGTTCATCCATATTTACTCTCAAACAGAGAACTATTCCACTCTCAGCACCTTCACCCTCCACCCCGTTGGTCTTCCAGGGCCCAGCTGTGTCCCTTTCCTGAGCAGGAAGAGGACGGAGGGGTCTCCCAGCAGAGCCGAACATCTCAGCCAGCCGGAATGGCAGTGGCATCTGCAGGACCTTTCAAGGACTGAGCTAAAAGAAAAACAACGGGGGAAAAAAATATCCAAACTTTGTCAGGCCAAGCCGTTACAAAAGACCATCAAGCTCCTTTGCTGAAGTAAAAAAAATTCAAATCCAAAAACATTTTTCAGAGCCAACCCTGAAGAAAATTTGTTTGGTTTTGGTTTCAGAAGCTTTTGTGCAGCTACAAAAGCATCAGTCAGCTACATTTCTGAATGAAATGGCTCCTCTAAATGAAAACTTGAGCAATGTTTTAGACTAAATCAGAAAGGACTGGAGCTGTAATCCCACAGGAGTGCTGGGTGTGTTTCCTTGGCTCAAAATGACTTGCTGAGTTTGCCCTGAATTTTGCAGATATTTTTGCTTGACCCCACATGGCTCAGGCACAGTGACAAAGCACCTTCAGATTCCAGTCCTTGCAGAGGAGCAGTGACCTGCAGGGATACCCCAGTGCTCCCTAAGCCTTCAGAAACCCCCTGTAGAGGTGGGTTGGCACAGTTTGGAATAGGTGTTAGGGCTTTTTGGTGAGTGAGCAGCATTTCCCACTTCTATTTTAATTGTTGGTTCTGAGGGTCACTTCTCTTCATACAACCAGCACAGCCAGGGGAAGAGATTCCTTCATGCAACATCTCCAGTGTGAGCACCTTGCCCAAAAATCTCGCAGGCAAAGGCAGAGGGACAGCACAGCAAATTTATCCATCCTAAATTCCCTCATGCCTGGTGTGACAGGCTGGTCAGCACCTGTGTCCTGCTAAAGGCAAAAGGATCATCTGTTCCCTTCCTCTTCCCAGGGGTTTTATTACTACAAACCTTTAAAACACGGCCAAAATGGCCAGGAATTAACCCACACATTTTCTCAGCATGAAGCTCCAGATCCACATGTTGGGCAGTGTGCCAAAATCATCTGCTGGAATGCTGTCCCAGACATCTACCGAGAGCAGCCCTACACTCTCAGCCTCCTCCTGTGCCGTCCAGGGGCCTCCCCATCCCTCCCCGGTGATTTAGAGGATGGCTGGGATACAGTCTGTGCCCCTGGGAGCTGTGAGAAAGAGAAAAGCAGAGCTGGGAGGTGGCAGTGGCCTGGTTTGGGGTGACCTGTGCTCCCCATGCTTGCCCAAGGTCAGGGACGAGTGGGAGCTGCCCTCCACCCCTGCATCTCCTCACCCCTGTTTCTAGACAGCCCCCCCCACTCCCCCAGCATGACGAGGGCCCTTCCATGCATGGAAGTATTCAGGAATTCTTGCAATTAATTCCCTGTCATCCTCAAGATAGCTCTGCCGTGTGGAGGAGTGCCACAGACCAGCAGTTAGGGGGCAAAGACAGACTGCCAAGGGAGGCACTGAGGTCACACCTGTGCTGCTCCAGAGCTGCGCTGGGAGAAAGCCCTGACCAAGCTCCGGAGGGAACGGCAGCTCCTAAGTCAAACCCAAGTAATAAGATGGTCTTGTAGGGGGAAAGATTAATCATTATTGGCAGCCAAGAATGTGCAAGTCTAACAAAAGCTAAAGGTTTTTTTATTACAGTCCAACTGCAGCTGGGAAGACAATGTTAGCTAAGAATCATTAAATCTGTTGCAAGAATAAATTTTCTTTGATCCAAACCATAAAATGGGAGTGAAATCCTCTTAAGCCAGCAGCAGCTTCTAATGGAATAGGCACTGTTTTTTTGGTTTTTTTTGTGAACTGAAAATAGAAAAAAAATGGGTTAGATTATTAAGTGAATAGATTAGGCTCCCAAATGGTAAATATTTACTCAAGCAAAACCTGCCTAATTTAATACCTGCCTCAATTAATTTTTCAGTTTGGGATTTTAATTGAAGGGAATAAGGACATTTTCTGACTGTACAAAAAGAAATTTGTGAACCCTGTTTGCCCAGAATTCAGGCAGGAGAAGAAGGACCTAGGAAGACTTTCCCTTGCTAACCCCCAGGTAACATCAGTGCTGCTGCATGTGCCAGTGATGAGCTGGCAGCTTCTGCAAGCCTGGAAGATGGAAGGTGAACTCAAGGTCCCCTCTCACAGTTGGTCATTAAATTTCCTGAAACATCTGACCAGGAGGTCACTCCTGATATTATCAAATACAAAAAAATATTACAGAAAAATGGAAGTAATTTCTTACTGCAGTCTGATTTAGTCCCTGCTTTCCGGGCAAGCTTGAGGTACTCCTCCCTCAGTGCTTTTCCCTCTCTGCCAGACACAGGAGATGTGGGAAGGGAGTGGAACTCTGAGCTCCAGCATTCACATGGACTCTGTATACCCAGGTGGGAAAATTCACCTGCCCGATCCCTTCTCTGGGGCAGGTGGTGGAAGGACAGTGTGTCCTGTGCCCAGGGAGCCTTTTCCACTGCAGACACTCCTCCTCTATGCTCTGGACGATGTGTCTTCCTCAGCCTTCATGGGCTGTGCTCCCTTCCCACTCTCCAGAAGGTATCCTTGGATGCTCAGACCTTTCAGGCCTCTAAAAAGTTACCTGATCTAGACACGGCCTCTGCACAGCGGAGCTTTGCATCAGCAAGTCAAGGGAGGGGATTCTGCCCCTCTGCCCCACTCCGGTGAGACCCCACCTGCAGAGCTGCCTCCAGCCCTGGGGCCCAGCACAGGAAGGACGTGGAGCTGCTGGAGAGAGCCCAGAGGAGGCTGTGGAGATGCTCCGAGGGCTGGAGCCCCTCTGCTCTGGAGCCAGGCTGGGAGAGCTGGGGGTGCTCACCTGGAGAAGAGAAGGCTCCAGGGAGACCTCAGAGCCCCTTCCAGTGCCTAAAGGGGCTCCAGGAGAGCTGGAGAGGGACTTGGGACAAGTGCCTGGAGTGCCAGGACACAAAGAATGGCTTCCCACTGCCAGGGGGCAGGGTTAGATGGGATAGTGGGAAGAAAGTCCTGGCTGTGAGAGTGGTGAGGCCCTGGCACAGGTTGCCCAGAGGAGCTGTGGCTGCCCCTGGATCCCTGGAAGTGTCCAAGGCCAGACTGGACAGGGCTTGGAGCACTCTGGGATAGTGGAAGGTATCCCTGCCCATGGCAGGGGGTTGGACTGGATGAGCTTTAAGGTCCCTTCCAGCCCAAACCAGTCTGGGATTCTCCGATTCTCTGGTCGTTACAACTCATATCGACCAAACACACTGCCGTGCTCAGTAACAGCCATCCACAACCACTCGCTATCCCCATCACTTGCACAACAGTTCTCCTACAGATGAGGATTCCTGGAGCAGTTCCACACCTCACTAGCAAGGGGCTATCTCACCATTAGCTCTGTCCTGGAAAGAACCACAAGGCCATTGGCTTGCAGGTGGCAACCAACTCTGACATCCTGCTCCTGGAAGCACACACTGCAATAAGCGGGAAGAAGGGAAACATTTGAATACAAAACTTCCTGCCTGCAAGCATTTCTGATCCTGGCTTGACCAGCTCAAACTCAGCTCCAGAAGTGTAAACTTCAGTGCATGTCTGAAGTCTTCCGGGGAGGAAAATGAGAAAGCACATGGGTGCTATCTGACGTAGACCTTGCTGGCACATCAGAGCTCTGCTGCTTTTGTTTTCCAGACAGGAACCTTGCTGGCAAGTGCTGGTGAGTGCTGCAGGCTCGTGCAGGCTCGCCACACAAATTCCTGGTGCAGGTCTGGCTGTATGGTGTGCATAAAGGTCAGTGGGGACAAAAATGAGAGAGAGAGAGAAACGGCTTCAATAAAGAAATCTTTAAGTGAAAACGTGGATGGTCAGATGACAGTGACAGAGAAGGTCAGGAGTACCTTAGACCCAAACAGCAATTAAATCCAGGTAAGAAACGGGACATCTGTGGCAACAGCAGAATCATCAGAAATAGCAGTTAATCCCAAACCGGGAACAAGTAATGTCCAGAGCTTGCCAGGGAACATGTCAGCAGGATTACGGGCAAACCTTACAGGGCAGCTGTGATTCTGAAGGCCTGAGAAGCAAATTATGATCAAAGAGCCATGCAGGCACAAGAGGTAACAGCATGGAACCCAGAATCCTTCTCCTGAAGGCAGATGGAGGTGAGTGACAGCCCAACAGATCCTTTCCAAATCACCCCCCGGGTCCCAGGAGCAATGGATGGGGGACTGCTCACGTGACGCTGACTGACACGCTGCGAGATTGTCTGTGGGAAAGGAACGAGAGGGGTAATTTTATTGTCATGTCCCGCAGGGGGGTGTAAGGAAAATCACAGCATGAGAAAATGACAGTGTATCTGTCTGAGGTCATTTGCATGCCCGGATAATCTGTGGGAGGAGAGCCGGAGTTGCTGTGTTTGACAGAGGCAACACCACGACAATGGGCCTGGGAATCAGATTTGCAAGCCCTGAAACCAGCCTGGTGTTTGCTGCTCTCAGAAACCAAAATGAACGGACTTCATCATTTAGGCTTCCAATGATTACACTTTCCTCCCTCATTATGGGCTGTGTGATGGTCTCATCTTGCTGATGGCACAGAGGGACAGTCCCACGCTCAGAAGCGTGCCCACATCCCAAGGACACACTTAGGGGACACAAAGACACCATACACAGGCAAAGGAGCACAAACATTAAGGCAGACACTGGGTAGCAGTAGCTGTGGGCAGCCAGCGCAGCCCAGTAGATTTTAGCAAGGATCTAGAAGAAGGAAAAAAAGGCCTTGTCAGTGTTTACAGGTTGCTCCTCTGCTGCAGAGGGAATAACCTGGGAGAAACACGCAGTGGCAGATGGGAACTGGCATGGCTGGCAGGACAACTCAGTATCTCTGCAGTGGAAAATCCAGCTGATGGTTGGATGGAGCAGGGCCAGGAGGACACGCTGCCTGCAGAAGGCACAGGCACTTCACAGGGAGTGTGAGGGAGATGGTGACAGGTTGGGTGAGACTCACTCACACAACCCTTTAACACTGCACTGCCAGAGGCTCCCAGGAAAATCCCGATGATAAGGTGTGTGGGACTCTGCACAGCACTGATAAGTGTGGCAGAAATCTGATTGCTTCGAAAACCTGGGCATTCCAAAGGGATTTCAGCTGGGTGCACAGGGAGGACGAGTTGGATTTTAGAGATAACCTTTGGGCAGAACCATCCAGCTTTCAGCAGAGCCCAGATATGGGTATTTAGAGAAAGGTCAAGTCAAAAAGGATGGAGGGGGTGAGTGGATGGTGAGAAAGAGACATCAAGAAAGGAGCAGGGAAGAGCAAGCATGAGGAGATTTAAAACTCCTGAGCTGAAGGCAGGAGGTAAGTGTCCAGGAAGGGCTGTCAGAAAGCAGATTGTGAATTAATTTGGACAGTGCAGGACGGTTTAGGAGGAAAGTGATCGCTCTGTGAGTCATCAGCAGGACATTAAATATGCAAAATTTGTAAATAAGGTCACCCCGAGAGGGAACGCAGAGGAGGAAGAGAGGAGGGCTGGGCAAGTAGCCAAGGATGGAGCAGGTGAGGTAGCTGACAGTACCTGAGGATTGTCAAGCAGGGCAGGCACAGCCTCAGATCCATCAAGGCAGGGGCAACCATGTCCCCCTCAGGCAGAGGGGAATGACAAACCTCCCCCTCCACCAACGGGTAGGCTTGTCACTACCAGACCCAAAGAGAAAGCAAACTGTGATGTCAGTGTGCTAGTGGTAGCCATAGATTGGAAAAGACAAGCCCACAGCTGCAGCTGGCAGGGAGTTGTGTGGGAAGCTGAACCTACCCAGCATTATTCAGCTGCTTTGCAGGCGCTGGAAGAGCCAGAGCTCGTGTCTGTGATTGCAGGGGCAGGAACAGTGGGATCCTGAAAGGCTCAATTGACCCCAGGTTACAGAGCCAGCTGGGCACACGCCAGGGCTGAGCTCACCCACTCACCTGGAGCTGGCTGGGAAGCAGAAGGCAGCTCGAAGGGAATGCCAGGTTACCTTGTTGCTGGCAGTGGCCTCTCATTTGTCAGCAAGGGATGCGGGCAATTTACACAGGGATGTGGGAGTGTTGCAGGTGTTAGGCACTCACCCTGAGAGCTCAAGACAACAAAGAGATCCTGAAAAAAAGCAGATCCATTTCTAGCCGCAGAGAGGCTCTTAGCAAGTCCAGTAAGCCCCAGGCAGAGCTAGGGGAAGGGGGGCTGGGAAGGGACCACTGGGACAATGGTCCAAGAACAAAAGGGCTGCATTAAAGGGCCTATTCTGCCAGTTAAGCCAGGCTTAAGCAATTTTGCTGCTGCCTAATCTGAGGCTAATAATTATCAGTCTTACAACCTGGAAATGCCTAGCCAAGTCAGTGGAGAGGGTGAGGCACTTAAGTGGTCTAAACGTTATATTTCTGTCTGCATGTTCATGACAAAGGCAAACCACTTTCAGGTTTAAAGTACACAATCCCTGATGGAAGCAAGATATTATACAGACCTGATGTGGTGCTGTGATGGGGTGAGGAGCCTTAACATCCCTGTCTGCTACAGCCCCCAGAGGCAAAGTTCAGTGAGCTGGTGCCAGGGTGAGTGGCAGAGGTTATCCAAAAGCCAGGCTCCATGAAATGCAGTTAGTCAGGACAAGGTGGCCTGGTCTCTGCAGGCTGCTTGCTTTCCTGTTTACCTGACCCAGCAATCCAGAATTTCTTTTACACAGCTTCATTTATAAAAGAATCCAGTCTGCAAAGCACAGCTTAGCCCAGATTCCCACTACCAGACTTCATCAGATCACTCCAGGCTCCGAGACCACTGTCTCCACACAGTAATAGCCATTATCTCCAGGCTTTGTGTGTGTTTATGTTACCCTTCCATTTTCCCTTCAGATATGACATGCAATTCCTAGAAAATATGTTATAAACTCTTCTGCTCTGGAGTTCTGCCACCTCTGATTGCACTCATTTGAGCCAAGGATGTAGTTTCAAAGTAAATCAATAAACAAGGCTTAAAAGGGACCTACAGACAGAGGCTGGGGGCAGCACCATAGCCCTCCCCCTCCCCAGTTAGCTCTGCTGTGCTTCAACCTAACCAAGCAAATGGGCGAAATCCGAACAGGAAAACACTTCCCAAAGCTCCCAGTGCTGCTTTACAGTACGGGACTAGGGGCCAGGGCCTGTCTTGCAGCTGGAATGGCACCTCCAGTGTTCAAAGTCCCTGGAGTCACCAAATGAGCATGAGTGGGTGTCACAGCACAATCACGGCTGGTGGGAGGGTCTCCCAGGGATCACTGGCAGGGATACCCGTCATTGCCAGCCCGTGGTACCCACGGGGGGCTCCAGCCAGGGTCTCCTGGTTGCTACAGGTGGTCCTGCAGGCACCCAAGGAAACCTTTCAACCCCAGTGAGAGACTGGAATGGAAAGCCTGGATTCAGAAAGGGGCCATGCACCTCCCACTCTGACTGAAGACATTTAGGGCCCCTCAGGCTTCCTATCACATGGAGAGTAACACATCCAAGTAGAGCATACCTAGATTTATTTGGGAATCCCAGGGGAACACATCTTCACCCCTAATCCTCCTTTACACCTGCTTGTGGCTTCTCGTACTTCCCAACACGCCAACAGCCATACAGGCACAGGATCTGATCTTTGGGAGTCTCCCAAGAAGCTCCTCCAAGGTGAATCATAATGGACCCCATGAGCGCAGTATGGACTGCTGGCTAAACACTTCCCTAGGGAAGAGCTGAGAGGTGGGTTATTCATCACCAGGAGCTGTCCTGCTCTCCAGGATCAATGCACACACGGGCAAGGGAACTACCAGAGAAACCTCTGACACAAAGCCTGCTTGGATGCACTCACAGCAGGATTTACAGAGCAAATTAACTCCACTGGTTGAATTATTTGGATTTTTTTCTTTCAAAATCTCCGAAGGCTGCATAGACACAATGCTGACAACTCAGCCAGAGAGGAGGGCTGCTGTTGCACACAGTGAGAACGAAGACCCCCTCACTCTGCCACTGAACAGCTGTTGGGTTTTTGCCTGGCTGCATCTTCAGTTGAGATCTCCATTACCTGTGTGCTGATGGTTAAATTGGTGTGTCTGCCTGAGCTTCCTCGGGCTGGCTCAGGACATCTGCTTGCTGTTCCCAGCTCTGCTGCTTTTGCTCGCTGTAAAACAGAATGAATCATTCAGCATGGAAGTGATCCCTTGTTTTGGTTGTCTTCATGGGCTGGTCTCTGTTCAGCACTCTGTGCTCTGTTTCCAAATCCAGCATTGTGTGTGCAGAATCTGATTAGGGGAGTTTACACCACCAGAATATACATCCAGTGTAGCAATTACACACAGCTCTGGAAGAGCCTCCCACACAACATACTGGCACAGTGCAGCTCCTGCTAGAGACACGTGGGACGAGCTGCCCACACGTCTCCTGCACAACCGGATTACTCAGCCCCGGAGTGCTGCTTGAAGCAACATTTTCTTGGGATTCAGGGAGAGATCCCACAGACTGCTGCTCTTTTTTCTGGGGTCTGTCCTCGTTTACAGAGCTATTGCTCATTGCCTGTAAGGCTGGATGCCACCAAGGTGCTCTGAGCTATCCCAGCCTGCAAAGAAGGTTCCTGTGAGCTGCACTGAGTGACACAGCTGCCAGAAGCCATATCCACGGCCATATCCACGACATTCCCGTGTGTTCGGATCCTCCCCTGCACAGCACCGGGCACCTGAACTGCACACACTGGTGTGGTGCCTCGGTTTCTCTTTGTGCCTCCAGCACAGGCTTCCCTGCCCCTCACCCAGGCAAACCCCAAATTCAAAAGGCCAAGTTCTTCCCTGTGTCCAAGCAAAGCAGCCTCTTGTCTCCCCTGCAGAGCAAAGGGAACCCTCCCTCCCTGCCCAGGACTGCAGAGCCCTGTTATGTGGCCCCAGTGCCACACTTCCAACCCCAGAGCCCCTTTTCCTGCTGGGAGCCATCCTCTGCTCTGGGCATCTGCAGCACTGAGCACCTTTAGGGGTGCTCAGCCATGAGGTAATTAATGAACACAAGTGATCACTTCGATTATCTACAGCTTGAAGGCAACTCTTATCAAGGCAGAGCTGGCACTGTGCCCACCCAGGGCACAGCCACAGCTGGGACTCGGGACCTTTGTTCGCTCACTCTCCCTGGCTGCTCACGGAGTCAGGTGGTGCCGTTCCTAGAAGGTGAATAAATTATTACTGCAAATTACTCTGATGAAGTGGCTTTTATTAGAAAGCCAGACACAAAGGGAGCTTGCTGATTGGCTCCCAGTGATGTCATACTCAGCACAGCACTCAGACGCAGAGATACGAATTTTCTCGTCTATATTTTGCATATAATTTTCATTTTCTCCTGGCAATAAAGACACCAGCAGAGCCTTTCACTCGGGGAGGGTGATGGGGGGTCTGTACACTCAAGTGGCTGATGAAAGAGAAGTGGCCTTTGTTCCCCTGTCTTGCAGGGAACCTCAGGCTAACAGTTTGCACCCACAAAGGCACTGTGGTTTATTGCTCTATTACAAACCCATCACTCCATTTTCTTAGGTGGATAGCAGAGAAATTGGCATTTTTTTGGCGTCATTGTACCTAAAATCATTCTGATCACAGAGATTTTGCTATTTACAAGCTGAAGCTTAAAGTGCAGATAAAGCAACAGCTTTCTGATCCTCATCAGAAGGTGGGAACAGGGCTTTGGGAATAAATAGGCAGCAAAATCCCAACTAATTATTTATTCTCCAAGTTTCACATGGTGGTTGTTCCTCCCTGCAAAGCCACTGTGAGTTCTCAGTGAGGTCTGTCAGAGGCAGGCTCAGCGACCAGCACACCGCGTGCTCTTATTCCTCTTCCCTAATTGAATGTCCTATTGAACTTACAGAATTTGCCTAGGAAACGTTCCAGCTTTAATCATTTCTGGATGCAACAGGCTTGCTGGTGCACCTCAAACAGCAGAGCCCTGTGTGGAGAGCAGGCATGGAAGTATCCCTTTCCTCACTGAACCGGAATGAACTCCCAAATTCAAGTGAAGGCTGTGGTTTGCTTCGCGGCTCCCTCACGCAAGGCTGCCGCAGTTCTGGGCCCCCGCTGTCCCTGCTGAACCTGGACATGGGCAGAGGGGAAGGTTTTCCATACCTTCCTGTCTCCATTATGTACCACGGAGGTGTAAATTTTGCTGGGATGGCCAAGTGTAACATTTCCAGCCCTGGAAACAGGCTCCTGCTTGTTCTGTGCAAACACTGGGCTCTCCTCCAACACAGCCAGCACAAATCCCGAGCTGACCTACAGCGCCTGCCTATTCCCCTTTGATTATGGCTCCGAAGTCATTTGTCCTACAAGGGCAGAAAACAAAACACATCTATCACTTGGAAGATGTCCTGGAAACCCCCAGACAGTTGCACTGATGAAACTGGACACTGAGGGCTACTGGAGAGCTCAAACATAGTTAGATTTGCTGTTCCCAGTCCTGGGGTCACGACTCCCTGCAACATCATCAACTCCACTTTATTCCAGGTGGCTCAAGGTTGGAAATCATTCTCTCTTATCGTCTGAAGATTTGCTGAGCTGCCTGCCCTTTGTGGAAAACAGGAGCTGCCCTCAGACTCCTGGATGTTGGATCTGAGGCTTTTGAAGTCCTGAGGGTGAAAGGTGCAAGGAACAGGCATCCGGGAAGGAGAGTGCCTGACTGTGAATCAGAGTAAAAAGGAATGTGAAGGCTGCAATCCTAGGAGAGGATGCTGGCTGAGACACACGGCCAGCATCAGCAAAAAGGGAATGGGCTCTCACGTTTAAGACCTGGAACAGATTCAAATCACCCCTTTTAGGTCTGACCTCCTTGCCTGTCTGAGGGAGACAGCAGAGAGGGAAGGGAGCCATGAATCTTGGATCCAGTCCTTATGTGGCTTGGCCCTACATCCCTCTTTGCTTTTACCACTCCGTGTATAGAACAGAGGCTTATTAAAAGCACCAGAAGTATCTCAAGTAAAACAATTTCACTGTTTTTAAGAGCTTTGTTATAGCATCTCTGGAGCTCTGGCTTGGACCACCACAGGCCATTGTTGGGAAGCTCTAAACAGCCTTTGGATATTGAATTACTGTTCAGAAATGTATCAAATTCCAAAATTGCAAACACTGTCCAAAAAAAGAAGCCTCTGTAGAACAGAACACGCTCACACAGACAGCACAGACAACAAAACCATCGTGCTGGTCTAACCATCAGCTTCTGTTCCCCACCCAGAGCAACAGCCTTGCCCCAGTCTCATTCTAGCAGCGTTATTGCCCTGGGAAGCAGACAGGCTCTAGAGGAGAACACAGTCCCACCTACTCATCACTCACCTCACAACAAGAGCCCTTCTATCGCTTGGCTTTTAATGAAATTGGGGGTTGATATCTCAGTCAGCCCCTCCCTTCCACTTGAGGACAGCATTAGCATCAGTCGGGATTATAATACCCAGTAAACTGTTCTGGGGCGATATGAATCAAAGCCCTGAAAGTGGGATTGTGTTTAATTAATTGTGGCTGACAGATGAAGGTATTGATCGTAGATTGAGAGGTTCAGGACTGGCCCGGGGCATAATTATTGCAGGGCACACTGTGTTAGGGTGATATTTTTTAAATTTCTGGCGATGTAGGAGGGAAGCAGGGGGGAAATAATTGAATAATTGCAGCTAATTAGGACTTGTGTGTGCATCCCAAATTAATTTGTTTGAATAATCAACCACCAACAGCAGTCTGATCCAAAAGCAAAAGGAAACAACTGCTCAGAAAGATCTCAATTCCTCCCATAAACTGTGCGGTCCCGTGTCTGGGATAAATGTTTTATGGAATTGAGGCCCTAAATACAGAAGGGGAATTGGGCAAGATTATTGAGTAGAAACACTTGCTTTTGCCTAAGATTTACAATAAATCAAAGGGGCTGGGTGAGGCTGTGGGATGGCAGGGTGCGGGACAGCAGATGATGTTTTTGCCGTAGCCTCCATCCTATCCCTATCCCTGTGCAACAGGCCCCCACCGCCGGACTGCTGGCTGCCACCCCCTTCCCAGGTGGGACACGGGAGGTGCGGGATGGCCACGGGGCGATCAGACACACAACTGCTGTCGCCGCGGGGATCACCAGAGGTGTCTCGGGCGAGGCGAGGGCAGATGGAGGCGAGGCTGCGGCAGCAATCTGTGTCCCGGTGCCCGGCCCCTCGCTCCGGTCCGCGGGATCCCCGTAATCCCCCCGGCAGCCCTGCTGCTACAAACACTCTCATCACCATCGCAGCGGGGGCAGCTCAGCACAGACAGCGAATGATCTAGCGGGGGGTTAATAAAAGGACTGGCGCATAACAAAAAGCCTGTCAGCCGCCGCAAGATGTGCTCTCCTCCCCTTGTGCCCCCCTGGAAATTAAAAAGCGGAGCCTGTGGTGTGCAGTGTTCTCTGCGGGACTGGACGGGGCACTGGGATCCGGAAGGGTAGGGTGGGAAGGGGGAAGTAGGGAGTTAAATGTTTGTCCCAGCTGTTGTTTCTGATGCGATCTATCAAGTGCTGTTACTCTAAAGGACCGGACTACCTGGTCTTTCCAAACCTGAAGAGACCAAGGCACATTTCTGTGCGCTGCTGCCAGCAGCTCCTCCTGGAGAGAGTCCACTACATCCTGCCAGGCTGCTCTGCCTGACACCACCGAAGTCCACGTTTCCATGGAAATGGGAAGAGAACGGATGCCTGCGACACGACATACCTTTTCTGATGTAGATTGGGACCACTTCTAACATCCCTTTCTAGTGACAACCTTCAGGACTGGATATTTTGCGGGCACGACGAAAACAGAACCAGAAGGGGGGGAAAGATATCTGATGGTATGAATCAAACCCCACCATCCTTTCTGGTGAGCAGCAGCTGAACTCGAAAGTGCATTAACCATTAAAACACCGTTCTAGGCAGAGAGACCCCGGCACTAAATACGATATAATTCAAAGCGGATAGTAAGGATCTGTCCCTCCCCTCTCCGGGCTGGGTTGGGTAAAGTTTCCAGCAGCATTTCCCTGCCGAGGGCTGTGATCGCAGCGCTCGGAGGTTCCCCGGCGGTTCCCCGTGCCCAGCCCGGGCTGCGCAGCGCGGGCCCGCAGCGCCCTCTCCCGCGGCACTGGGGCACCCCCGGCACCCGCTCCAGTCCGGGGCTGCCCCGCCCTGCCCTGCCCCGCCCTGCCCGGCGGCCCCGGCCCCCGGACAGGTACACGGGCGGTCAGCTATCGCCCACCAAGGGCTAACCCCGGCACCACCCAAACCAGCAGCGATTTCTATGCGCCTTGAGGGATTCTGGTGAGCAGAGAGAGGCAGAAGTCTTTGCCTACCTACAGCTTTCCAGCAACGCTGGGCACTTCCGATAGAGGTGAGGAGGTTCACAGAGGCTTTACTGAGGGCCTGAGTTTGGCATCTGCCAGAGGAGTGTGGAATAAAGCCATTATCCCCTCTCGGACACGGTCTCTGCTCATCACATAAGGCCTGGCTGCACCTCAGGGTGTCAGGCAGCCAAACACTCACCAGTCTGTTCTCGTACCGTCATCACAGAGGTTTTGTACAGCCCCTCTGAGCAGCTGCTCCTGTCCCACGCTGTCCTGGGCACTGTGCTCCGGGCATCTCCATGCCCACACTGCAGACCAGTCTGCTCTGGACCTCACCCCAGACCCATCAGCATAGCACATTAGGAGGAGAAACGAGATATTTGCAAAGGCAAAGCAATGACAAATTTTGTCTCTGTAGGGAGTTTGCTTGGGATTATTATCATTTTAAAGGGCAAGTTACTGTTCCTAGTGCTGGGAGCCAAGGATTTGAATAAAGGAGCTTCATGAATACAGATACGTTGCATAGACAGAATAAAGCTGATCCACAGTTGACATTTTACTTTCCAAGTGGGTGAAAATGAGACGTCCCATCCCCAGGCGATCCAGAAAGGGCTTCAGCCCCTTCATTAGACATAGAGAAGAGGCTGAGATGCCAGGCCTGGCTGAGCGCTTCCACCCTGTCAGGACAGCAATGTGCTGGGGAAGTCAGCCTTCCCCCAGGGAACACCACTCCCAGGAAGCAAAGACTTCCTGGCTGCCATGAAAACACTTGAAAACTGGAAACACTCCTGCCCTTCCTCAGTGCAGGGGACTCCAGGAGGCATCAGTGTCAGAGCCAGACCCAGCTACACCCACAGGGCATTCAGCACCACACTGCAATTCCTGGAAAAAAGTCAGCAGAATAAATGATGAATGAAATAAAATGATATTCCAATTGACCTGAACATTTCATTTGTCCCAAAAGCAAATGAGAAGCCCAGGGCTCCCTCTGAGCAAGAAGCAGCAGCACTGTGCCATGTCCCAGCCCTGCTCTCCCCAGTTTGGGCACTCGCAGCATCTGGCCAGATGTGTCCTCAGGCCCTACCCTGGCTCATGCACCAGCACCTGCTGCTGGGAAATGAGTTTTTGCAATATCCTGCCACATCCATCTCAGACAGCAGAAATAAACGTCATGTCTCTCATACCATGTTACATGTCCTGGCAGATCTGCCCAGCCAAGACATCCCTTCCAACACCAGCCTTGATTTGCCCCTGACCTCAGTGGGTCTGGCACCAAAGGGATTTTCTCCAGGCTTGTGAAGGTTGTTCCTTCTTTTGGTGCCATTGTGGAAACTCCTGTGTGTGCTGTGTGGGAGGTCAGATGGGGTGGGTGCAAGCAGCCGTGTGGTGACAGCAGGGTGGCTTACATGGGGTTGTAAAAGGGCTGGGAGTCTGCTCTGTGCTCCATGGCAGGCAGCAGGTCTGTGTTCCTCCTGCAGCTGCTGAGCACATCCCTGCACATCTCCCTGTCCTCCAAGTCTCATTTGTCCTACAACTGCAGTGAGTGTGTGTATTTTTGGTCTCAGGGAAACATATGAGCGAGAATTTACCTGCTCAGCAGATTCTGCTGGGTCCCATGTGTCCACAAAGAGCAGTGTAACACTGACAGGACCTCTTGGTCGTAGTTCCATGTGGTCTTTTGCGTGCTGGTGATAGAGGATTTGGCTTTTCTTAGCACTTCTCTGCTTTGTCTTGGGTCTTCCACCACTGCTGGCTGTGGTAACATTGAGAGCAGCAGCTTTGGGGTGTGCAGACACCAAAGTGAGGAAATTCTCCTTCTGGTGCTCCAGGTAAGGAACAGATTGAATCCAAAGCAGACATGGGCAAGGTCCCCGTGACCCTGACTCTGTCACTGGACATATACACTCACCCTGGGATCAGACATTGTGCCAGGGTGCCATGTCCAGCTCTGGCAGTCCCAAAGGCTCCCCTCTGTTCACTCTGTCTGCACTCTGTTTGTGGTCACCCCAGCTGCTAGACTGGCACCACCATGGCATTAACCTCAGGAGGGTGACAGTGACACTGTCCTGACAGAGCTCTCCTGGCTGAAGCCCCGCCAGTGCTCACAATTCCTCACTCACTTTGCCCTGGGCAGGCTCCAAACCCACCTCTCCCACTGCCCTGCCCAAAGCTCCCTCCCAAGCTCGCACCGCCCGTTACTCCAGCAAAGAAGTGAATCCCAGTAATGTGAGGACACTTGCAGAGCCCCAGCTTTGCAGGGACTGGAGTTTGTAGTTTATGCCTCCAGGGTGACATTGCAGATGAAAATCAAAATGCCAGAACTGACAAAAGGAATCTTTAAAAAGCATTTTCTGCTTTTAGGCACCTGAGGGATGAACAGATCTAGATTCACTGGGCTTAGGTCAGTCTTGTTTGACATACACAGATCCTTCTCCTTGCTTTGTCCTTCCAACTCCTTCTCCTTCCCAGAAACACCTTAGCTGAGTCTCCCACTGTGCAACTCCCAGATCAGTCTTTCCAGGGGCTGCAGTAGCTTATTTGTTTAAATCTCTGCAGGCACTAAGACTTCTCAGGAGCCCTCAATCTTGACAGAGCAGCAAATATTCACAATTGTAAATGTGTCTTGCACAGTTTGTTCTCAGATTCCTGCTAACTGCACCCAAAGTTTGGCTGATGCCTTCTTTTTCTGCATTTTCTTTTATGCAGAATAAAGATCTCTTCGCCATTACCTTGTGGTATTTATGATGTGTGAGGTTGCTCAGGGTCCCAACTCTGTACCCTTGTGTCCTTTTCTCATCACACAGACACAAGCTGCAGCGTGTCACTTCAGCAGAATGTGCTGAAGGCATTTGGGGAGCACTCACAGTGGCATTTTACAACTGCTCCTTGGGGATTTGATCTCTTCCTTCTTAGAAGACCTTCTGTCCTTGAAATACAGCTTGAACTTTTCACACGAGACCACAATTGCTAAACATTCCTGTGCTATTTAGAGACATCTTTGCTCTGTTGATAGCAGTGACATGCACAGGAAAGCCACTGCTCTGCTGGCACTCCATTTATTGGCAACTGGTGACACGGTCACCTCTTTCATTGAAGGATAAGACCTGCTGTGGGAGTGTCCCGTGGATGTAAATGTCTCCCTAACAGCTGTCTCCTTGGTAGTGCTGACTCAAGGCTTGCAAATATTTGGAAAGAATCTGGAGTTTTTACATCCCAACAGCCTCTGAGCTGGCAGCACGCACCTCTCCTGGGCCGAGTCTCAACCTCGGGAATCCAGCAGGTATCTGCTGTGTGCTATTACAAACTACGATTTCATTTGAGGTTTACTCCCCCAGCTCTTGTTAGCAGACTGATGGCTTTGTGATTATGATTTTCCTCAGCTTTTGCCTTGAAGATGTCTCTGTGCCTGTCACTGGGCACTGCACTGACTCCCACTCCTCCCTGATTGCTGTGTTGCTGAGACACTGAATAACCCACATGAAAAATCCTTCCCTTGGGGAGAAGGACAGTGTCACTCCCCCCATTTCACAATAAGGTCAAGAGAAGAATCCCTGATACCTGCTAGCCTAGGAAACAAACCTAAATCCCTGCTCAGAGAGATTCAAGTTCAGCTCCTGCTCGTGGCATCTGCCAAACAGGCCATGCAGCACCAACCAGCCCTGCCTGGAGCAGGGCAGAACCTTGTCCTACCTCCCTTACCTGTTACCCATGAGCAGCACAGGGCTCACAACTGTTACTCTCTGGCATGCCAAGCAAAAATTGCTATTTCAGTCGGAACGTTGGAGGCTGATGGAAATCTGACAGTCCATGGCTAAGCTGCCAGCTGGGAAGTGGGTGGAAATGAATCTTTTGTCGAATAGTTAAACTGCCTTTTCTCCAGATTAATTAATTCACAAAGAACATATCCCTTCCTGGGTTTCACAGCTGAAAACAAAGCCAGTCTCGCCTCCCCTGCACTATCTGTCAGTCGTACCACAGAGTGCGGAAGCGCTCGCTCCATTGTTCCTCATGTGATCAAATCCTGGGGAAAAAAGAAAATCCCTGCACTGGCTTCCAATTCAGCTGAGGTTCTGAGCTGCCTCACATCAATTTTTCTACAGTTATACCCAAACAGCTGGTTCTGCCTTGAGCTGATCCACAGGGCCATGACCCCAGGCAGAAGCCCCAGCACAGACTCAAAGCACTCAAGGCACTGCCCAGTTCTATTCTCAGCCCGACTTTCCCTCAGTTTGTATTAAATGCCAGGTGTCTGTTTGATATCTCCACCACAGTGGCAACCCTCAGAGCACATTTGGTTTCCCATGGACCAGTTCCAAGGAGTGATGGATAGCTGGACAGGTGCCCAGCTGAAAGCTCAAGAGCTCAGCAGCGAGAAGCATCTCAGCACCTGTGTCTCGACAGAGACAGGAGCAGGCTGAAAACTCCGCTGTCCACAGGCTCCTGCTCCTCATCTGGTAGCACAGTTCCTTGGATAATCTCAAAGCCTGCTCATCAGGTGCTCAGGGCATAGCTGTGCCCTTTCCCAGCCCCGTGTCCTGTGCAGCTGCCCAGACCTGTCTTTCTCACCTTCAACTGCCAGCTAAGTGCTAAATCTGTAGTGGACTCCAAAGATAATCAGCTCTTTTCCTGTAAGGGAGCTTTGTCTGGGAAAGGCTTCCTCACACACCTCTGTATTTGGCACCTCAGCGCTCCACTTGAAGTGAAAACCAAGCCCAGTAACACCTCTCCCCTCCAGAGTCAGCCACAAGACAGTCACAGCATGTGCAGACTCCCACAGGCCACTGTCCCACCTTTGGAACAGTGAGATACCTGGGAAAGGGAGAGCCATCCCTCCCTGCTCACCCTCTAAATATGGAGGACTTCACAGCCCTCTACAGCAATGCTCTCGAGCTGAAGGGTTCCTTTTTAGTCAACTCTTCCTTGTACAGAAGCTGGTCCAGATTAACAGATTGTTCTTTCCTGGTTATTTTTTATACCATATAGTTTTTGAGGTTAATGAGCAACCAAAACTGTCCTTGTAAGCCTGAGTTTGGCTAAGGAGAGTGTTCTGTCAGCAGCTGATTCCTTAGGAGGAAGTCGCTGAAAAGTCTGTTGTTCCCTTTGCAGATGAATGACCTCCTCCAGACAGCAGATGGAGTAGTCACTCACTGCTGAGGTCTTCTGCAGCGGGACGTTTCAGCTAGAGGAAAAGGGCAAGGAATGAAGTGACAGTCTGTCTTGGCCACTTCTGAGTAGGGAAATGTCACAACAGTCGTTTCTGAGATCCAGAGAGCAGCAGAAGTACAGAAGCATCAGTTTGTTTCCTTCTGTACTTTTGTGAAGATGAAGGAGGAAGAGTCTTTCGCAGTATGTCCACCATGGAGAGGCTTTCAGTGCCTTCTCTCTTCTCTTTAGCCCCTTGTCTTCCAGAGCACAAGGCCGTGGTCCATCAGTGCCCAACAGCCATTTCTACACGAATTGTGCTGTGCTCTGAGGCAGGGAGATCAACCATCCCCTCACCCCAAACAGCCTGAGGACGCTGCAGGGAAGCACTCAGTCCTGCAGCACTAACAAAGCACAGGCTGAGCTCACAGAATGGAGACAGAGTAAATCACATGCAGACTTGCAAAAGGCAGTCTCTGGAGCTGAAGCTGGTTGATCATCCAGCAATTTCCCTGGGAATCTACCTGGGTTTCCCTTTGATCTCTTTTGGTTAGTACTTCTCCTTGTCATGTGTGATACCCAGCCTAGAGGCAAGACATCCTCACAAGACTTATAAGTGCCACAGAACTACAAAGGAAAAAGGAATTTCATGCTCATAAAGCCTCAGCAATATCTATACACTCACATAAGAAAAAACAGACCTCAAATACTTATAAAAGGACCTATTGTGTTTTGGATTTCTGTGGTTTTCCAGTGTCTTACAGCTTTACTTCAAGATCATAAGATACTTTCTTTGAAATCTTATTCAAGCCCTTCCCCACACAACCAGTTTTAGCACCCCTTTGCTTCTCCACCCCCTCTTTATTTTATAAAACATTTTCTAGGTGTTCTGACTGTGCATCACTTTTCTCAACCATGTTTCTATTTCTCTGATTGTTGTCTCTTTATGGAAGAGGTTAGAGACCTCTTTTACCAACTTAAACAAATCTGGTTCCATGTGCAGCCACAATCACTACCTTTGGTCTCATTTAGCACCAAGCACTCCATGTCCTATGCTCCCTGCATTCACACAGAAGGAAAATACCAGGGACACCTTTGTCACAGCAAATTCCATGGCCCAAACCTCTGTGGACAGATCTAGAGCCGACAGCTTTGCCAGGCACCGCTATTTATGAGCTGTGTCTGTTAATACACAACCCGGAGGGGTGTGTGAGCAGTTTACAGAATGAACTATGAAATACACAAGTAGGTTTGGCAGTCTCAGTGGTGACATTCTCAAACGACTGCCTCTCAGAAGACCAATACACAGATTCACTGCAAAGCCCGATTCAGGGCTTCAGCTGGCATGTTAAAATACACCCAGCTTACACTATTGCATAAGGCACATCCTATCCAGATCAGCCACCCCTGAGAGAGCAGGACTGTGCACCTGACTGCACATTCTGCACTTCCTGGAGCTGTAGCACATCCCGGAAGGTGCTAAGGAAGAGACAGGGATCAGGAGGGTGGAGCAGAGGTGGCCCTGGCGCTGCTCTGTGGGAAGTGACATGATCTGTAAGGCAGGCTCCCCAAGAATGAGCAGCTGATGTCACCTCAGGCTGTCCCCACCCTGAGCGATTCTCACACAGGATTGTGGGTGACTGGAGTGGCAAAATGGCAGCTGAACCAGTGGGAAAGAACCACTCCCCATGGACACACATCCCCGTGCCCACGACCCAGACTGGCTATTCCAGACATGCATGGGACACATACTAAGGGAGGAACAGAAACAGGTTATGTTCACGCTGATAGCTCGAGTGTATTTTTGCTGATAAATCTGTGGGGCTCTCAGCCCTCTCTCCTCCCTCTCCCCTGCTCACAGAAATCTGACCTGAGGCTGTCCTGTCCCTTGCAAAGTGCCCTCAGAAACACCCCCACACAGCTCTGCAAGCTGGCAGACCCTACAGCACAGCAAACACTTGGCTTCTCTATTCTCACCTCTCCAGGCCTGCCGAAATCCTTCTTCCATAGTCCTCTGCCACAGCAAGGGCTTCAACTACAGCCTTAAAGGCTGCAAATCAAAGGCTTCTCAAGGATCGAGCTTTTGGGAGTTTTCTACAACAGTGAGAGAAATACATGCCCTTTTGGCATGTAATTTTGCTGGCGGGGTTGTACTACACCAGTTTGTTAGTTTGAGGTACATGATAAGGTTTTAGCAATGCCCTTTGTGTCACAGGAATTAGGTCAGGTTCAGTAGGCACCAAGCATTTCAAGGCATGTTCACTCCCAACAACGCTGGCGCTGCTGTTGGTGCTGAAATGATGTGAATATAAATGATAACAACCATAATACGGAATCCAAAGTATTTACAATGAGATACAAACCACAGAACACTCACCAATGGGTATGCAAATTGGATGGATGTAGGGGACTGCAGAATAATTTGAGTTTGGATTTCAGAGTTCCTTCCCAGAGATAAGATTGAGCATCTGTCATCTATCTTCTACCTTGCCAAGTTGAGAATACATGAAAACACTTTGAGAATTGCTCTGCTCATATCCCATCCTTTCTTCTGAACAGCACACAGCACACCTCTAACACATCTAATCACTCTCATGTTTACAGGGCCACACCTGACAGATAAACAGGGGTTCAGCTGCAGCTCTCAGCTCCTGACGGCGTTGCAGCTGGAGTCTCACATGAGCCAGACTGGAAATGCAGTCAAAACGCCTTCCTACCAAAGTTTCTCACTTCCTGAGGATAATTTCCTAACCTGTCTTCTTCCCACAAATTTTAGTTGTTCTATCTCTACTGATCTGAACCATTTGCTCCAGAAGCAAGCAGCTCAGCAGTCACTGCCACCACCTCTGATTGCTCAGGGTGTTCACCAGCACAGGTGGTGGCTCACGCCTGCTCCAGTTCCTGTGGATTTTCTGGAAGCCAGGCTGGTTACTACAGGGAGTGAGCAACCAGCACTGCAAAATCCAGCAATTTGGCTCCAATTGAAAGAAACACATAAATTTGGACAGGGATGATGCCAGCTCCAGCCCTGGTGTCTCAGGCAAGATGGAAACGGTTCTACCTCCCACTGCTGAGCTCTCAAAAACTGGGAGGTGGCACGGTCTCTAAGGAAGGCAGATTCATAACCTGAGAGAGAGGGAGGGAGGGAGGGAAAGAGAGTCTCTGTGCAGAAATACTTCTGCAACAGCAAATCTCTCCAACGTGGTTCAGATTCTGCAGAACATCTGCACAAGTGGCATCTGGCAGCTTCAGACTCTTCCCAACTCTCATTCTGGGAACAGAGTTGCCAGAGAAGCTGATACTAATTATTTAAAACTGGGACTTGCATATTTCCCATGCGATTCTACTTCTGAAGCGCTGCTCTACTGAGGAGAGGTTTGCAACTGCCAAGACATGAAAGAGTGTTTGTTATTAACACATCACTATATAATCAGGGGCTTAGCAGGGGGCTGGGCATGCACATGATTCTTCCTCTGTTGCTGACAGTGTAGATGGAAGTCCCCAGGTATCCCATTAGGTGACAAGTGAGAACGAGTTCTGCAGCCAAAACTAAGCAATTTGGCACAATTTAGTAGAGAGATGGCATTTTCCGCTCGAAAAGGGCCCAGAATTGGAACAGCACGAGATGGTTCTGATTGAGATTGAGCTATGCTGGCCAAGCTGAGTGGGTGTCTCACAGCACAGAGCAGCAGTGGGTGCTGAAGTCCAGGACTGAGATCTGCTGGCAGAGCTCAGATGGGGAATGTTGCCCAGTTTCTGAGAACAACACAGAGTCTGTATTTTAATTAGAGCTCCTCTGCTCATCTGCATGGCTCAGCAGAAACTTTCTGAATTTTCCGGGCTTTTATTAGGATCCATCCATAAAGCCTACCTTCAATTTTTTTCTTCTCCTCCCTCAGTGAAGCCACACCCACCCCACCTGTTCTGCTGTTGGGTCCCACGGAATATCATGGGTAGGCACTGATTGTACATGGAGTGATGTGTGGTTCTGGAAAGAGTGCCCAGCTTGGATTAAATGAGGCCTGCGAGCAAAGCAGTCTGATAGCAAGATGTGATGACACACAGATGAGTGAGCTGGACACACAAAACCTGAGTAACTGACTCCAAGGTGCCTGGGGAAGGTGCACATAAGGGACAATATGTTGGGAGTGTCGTGGGTTTGACGCTGGCCAAACGCCAGTGCACCCACAAAAAATCATTCATTCATTCTCCTCTGCTATAGTTCAGCAGAGGAGGGGGAAAGAACAATTAAAAAGGGGTTCATGAGTTGAGGTAAGGATTGGGAAGAAACACTTTAAGGGCAAAACAGGCTCAAAACTTAGAAAGGTATAAAGAAAAATTTATTAACAGAATTAAAAGAAGATAATGAGAACTAAAATAAACCTTTAGAACACCTCCCTCCGCCCCCCCAACACTTCTTTCTTTCCCACCAACAGCTCAGGGAGACAAAACATGGGGTTTTTAGTCAGTTTGTCACTTTTAAAAATCTTTCTTCAGTTTGTTTAGGGAGAGGAGTCTCTTTTGTTATGCCATGGGGTCTTTCCCACAGGAAACGGTTCTCTGTGAACTTTTCCAACGTGGTTCTAATTTTCTCAAGTAGCAGTCCCACCCAACCTGCTGCAATGTGAGTCCCTCCCACGGGCAAAGCAGTCTGCCCACAACTGTTTTTTTGTGGGCCATTTGGTTCACGGGGTGTAGTTTTTAAGGATGAGCTGTTCTAGTATAAAAGCAAGGGTCTTCTTCCTCTGTCTCTGGAAGCAAGGGTTCTCTCTCTGTTCAAGCCTCTCACCAGATCACAGCTTCTCAGCATCCACACGCTCCAGCACGAGCACCTTTTTCTCACGAGCTGCAGGTGCATTCTGCATCCCCCCATGTACTTCATGAATTATAGGGAAACAATTTGTTGTATTATAGTCCTCACCACGGCTTGCAGAAGAATCTCAGCTCTGATGCCTGGAGCACCTCCTCCTTCCCCTCCCTCCTTTGCACTGACCTTAGTGTCACCATGTTGTTCTCCTCATGTGTCTTCACTTTTCCCTTTTCTTTGACCCGGGGGAGAATTGGTGTTCCTAAGTTCGTTTGTTCTCAAGTTCTACCAATTGAAAAGTTTTTATAGAGTTCTGCAACGCTGAAAGGTTGATCCCGTCCGGGCTCCGCACTGGGGAACTGCTCGCCATGCCTCTCGCTGCTGGTCACGTGGTCCCCACCAGCACCGTGTGAGCCGTGCCGGCTGCTGGCCCCACTCAGTGCCTTTCCTCATGCGGGGTGCCAAAAAGGAAAAGCTGCTGCCACCGCTTCTTGCCTTTATGTTCACAGCATGGCTGGCTAGAAGTGGCTAAGCAAATAAAGTTCATTGCGAGCCATGCAGAGATGGCAGCGGCCGCGTGGCGCCGCCCCGGCCGCGCCGGTTTCGGCCACACAGCCTCTCCTGGCCGTGTCGATTTCAGCCACGTGGCCGCTCCTGGCCACATGGTCTCGGCCACACGGTTGCTCGAGGCGCTGGAACGGATCCCCCAGCAGCATGATCCCGGCGGCCGCGCCAGAAAAGGCCCTGGCCCTGCCAGGAAGGGGCCCAATGGCCCCCTCACCACTCCTCGGAGGCGAGGAAGAAAAGGAGCGCTTCCCGCCATTTTTCCTCTCTTAAATATGTTATCATAGAGGCATTACCAGCTTTTCTAATTGGCTTAGCAGTGTGCCTATTCTCAGAGCCAGCCAGCGATTGGTTTTGCCAGGCAGAGGAAGCTTTTAGCAGCTCCTCGCAGAAAATCACTTCCATGGCTGGCTTCTTCCCTCCTCACCAAAAATCAAGCCATGCAAAAACTACCACAGAGTGTTGGACAGGACAGGAGCTAAGAGGGCTGCAAGGACCTGCCACCCAAATCGTGCCCTGCCTCCTGCCCAGGGCTCATTAGCTCCAGCTAGAGATTCCATCCCAGGCACTGCAGCCACACATGACCAATCCTAACAACAATAAAGGAATTCATACTTTGGGAAGGCTCCTCCCCTCCCTGCGTTGTGCACTGGCCTAGAGTTTAACTGGCTAAAGTAGGTCAAAGGGAATGAGCTCATTTGAATATGGAAACTCAACTTAATAAGGAGTAAAGACAATTGCTTCAAGCTTGTGAGTTCCAAGTAAGAAAAACAGGTTTCCAGAGCTCCTCTGGGAACTAGAAGCTTTGGCTTTCACCCATCCCTGCTGTTTCCTCCCCTTGCCCACCCTCATTCCCTTCCCTCTTGCCTCCTGCCTAATGAGGGTCTGGCAAACCCTCATTTCTCCGAACCAAGCCCATGGTCTGAAAAGGAAATTCAGTGAGGTCAAAAGCTCACACATACAGGTCTGTCAGCTCTGAGTGGCCTGAGAACAGGTGCCACGTGTGCAACTCTCCATTGCTAATCTTCAAACAAGCAAGAAACACGTCCTTTGTCTGCTTCCTGCAGAAAAAGGGGGCGGGGTTTCCACCTTTTCTCTTTTTTCCCCACCTTTTGTCTTTTTTTTTTCCTAAAGGGAATAAGTACCATTTCCAATAACTGAACACTGATTAAAACCACTGTCCCTCTACCATCCCCCCAAGTCACAAGCAGCTCATACCAAAAAACTGACAAAAAAAAAGATTTCTTGATAACACCAGGGAAAAGAAACGAAGGAAAACTGTTGACATTAAATTTTAACTCTTTCCATTCCAAAATATCTCTTAACTCTTACCTTTCTCTTCCCATGCTTTTAATAAAAGTATCCCAGTGAAAACTCATTGAGAGCAGTTTCAACTCTTTGAAATGACACACAGCAACAACCCAGAAGCAATCAGGTTGCTATTTCCATAATTATATAGGTATTTAATCAATACTTTTTATTCAGTCTGAGTTAGCTCCTATGAATTCAACAGCCCTGTGTCCCTCTCTGTTACCTCTAACTGGAATTCATGGGGTGGCTCACGGGCAGGCAATAAGGAGCTGGACTTCAGTTCTCAGCTGACAGTTTCACCTCTAATTTTGCTGTTTGAGGCAAACCTACATCTCCATTGGCTTAAAAAATAAATGTGGACCAAGAAAAGGGTGTTTAGCTCTTTAACTGAACAGGTTCTCTGAGGGAACTTGTCTTTTTATAAACCTCTTACTTTTGTTGGCAGATTGTAAAATGAATCTTACAATTACCTTTGCAGCCTTGTTCAAGTGCACTGCCAGAACTGTCCATGGAGGCTGAACAGCAGCAGTTTACAAAGATCAAACTGTGGTGGTTCCTCCTCAGCAACTTCCATTGTGTTGATGTGGAAAATGCACCTGTTGTAAAAAGAAACAACAACTTTAGTCTTCAGGGCAACAACTGCACCAGCATCAGGTGACAAACTAATCACCCCAAAGTGGAATTGTGCCTTAATTCCCCAAAGTATTGCTGTGTCGGATTGCTGCTCACAGCCACACCCTGACATGGGACTAATAACAGGGTCCCCAGGCAGTGACAACGCTCTGGGTGGAGGCTGCCCCGTGGGCACATCTAATTATGATGTTCTGTGACAAGGCTATAAATACCCCTGGTCCCACAGGTGAAGCCCTCATTGCAGCAGGGTTTTTGGGCAGGCATTTACTCTGTTCTCTCTGCCTGCTTGGGCTGGAGGGCTGTTTGTAACCATGAGAGCCTCGCAGGCCTCTTCCCTGGGGAGTGTGAAACCAGTGAGATTTCATAATCACAGACAGATCCAACATCAGCCAGAAAAGTACTGAAGGGGAAATGATTAAATCTGTTCAAATGAAAAAGCTACTGACAAAACCCAAAGACCACCTGTGTAATGGAAAATAGGGGTTACACATTAACAGAGCAACTCTGGTGGGCTGAGCAGGGTCTGAGAGGAGAAGATGACTGCTCTGTGAAGGGGCGCTACAGCAGGAAGGCATTTGAGGATAAAGAACTGTTTGAAGGATCTGTTGAAGGATAGGGAAGGCAAAAAGGCCTCTAGTTTGTTTTCACAATTCTGTTCTTAAAGCTCATTAAATTATTATAATGCTTTAGGCTCACAAACCCAGTCAGTGGCCCTGGTCACCATCAGCTGTCAGGTGAGGAGGGTTTTTTCTCACTCTCTCCTTCACCAGCAATTCCAGCCTCCATCATCCACCTGGCCTGCCCACCTTTGCACCCTCAAAGCTCTGAGGAATAACTTCAGAGGAAGAGAATACATAAATAAATGAGGAAGCCCTTTATGGCAATGCCTAGTAAGAAAGGGTACGTGATGGGCAGCCAATGAGCCCTGAGGGCCAGACATGAATTCATGACAATGGTTGCTGACTAAATACCATCCTAAAAAGAAATAAAAATCAACAAAAAAGCCTTCCACTATTCTATCTCCTTTACTGCTTGCTTTGTCAGAGTTTGAGGAGTTGACAATCACTCACAACACAGAACTGAATAAGAAAATTATCAGCTGCCTCAGCCAACGCGCTGTGGCACAGTTGTCAAACTCTTGCAAATTTTGTCAGAAGTCTCTGAGCAAACGTTCCTGTGATTTCTAAAGAACCCCAGAAAAACTCCCTTTCATTCAAAAGGGAAACCTCCCTTCTTGCTCACTACAGCATCTCTGTGATGGATGCACCAGGCAGCAAAGGGCGTTCCGAGCCCTGCTCCCAGCACAGGTGGCCTCAGGGGCAAGGGCAGGTCTGATGATGAGGCCACCTCATCCTGGGGAAGGCACGGAAGAGGGCGAGACTAGGAACTTTTCCACGAAAAAGAAAGACTGTGTACTGTGTACTGGTTATTAGCTTTGGACACTGACTGGATTGCGGGATGTGAGCCTTTAGAGAAACTTTGGTGCGAGGCGGGGCAGAGGAGCTGTGGGACCACAGGCACTGTGGTGTTGGGGCAGAGTGGAAATACAATACAGACCCACACAGGTGCTGGTGCTGGGAAACAAAGAAATAACGGCGCCGTGAGGAGGAGCCCTGGGGAGGGGATGGAGCAGCAGTACAACGTACAAAGGAAGGTGCAGGCACGATGTCCAGCCAGGTATCAGCTCAGCCCTACTGAAGGTCCTGGCACTAGGGCAGTGCTCACCGCGGCCTCCTCGACCCAGCCCCCCGCTGCCTCGGCCCGGCCCGTTCTCGGAGCCCACGGCCCGGCGGTGCCGTGAGGGAGTCACTACCCCGCCATCTCTCCTCACGACG
>VZTF01000567.1:324038-421224 GCA_013397755.1 Cnemophilus loriae
TAGGGGGGCCCCCGCCGGCGGCGCCCCGCCTCAGCCGCGGCGGCGGGGGAGGAGGAGCGGAGCGCGCCCGGCGCGATGTGGCAGCGGTCGGTGTGCGTGGGCCTGCTGGCCCTGGTGCTGGGCTACCTGTGCGTGCTGGGCCCCGAGCTGCCCCCCGCAGCCCTGCGGCAGCTCTCGGCCTCGCTGCTGGGGACGCTGCGCCGCGCCCGCTCGCTGGAGGCGCGCACGGTGGCGGCCTGGNTGGCGTCCCCAACGTCAGCAGGACGTGGAGCTGCTAGAGCGAATCCAGAGGAGGCCACAGAGATGCTCCGAGGGCTGGAGCCCCTCTGCTCTGGAGCCAGGCCGGGAGAGCTGGGGGTGCTCACCTGGAGAAGAGAAGGCTCAGGGAGACCTCAGAGCCCCTTCCAGTCCCTAAAGGGGCTCCAGGAGAGCTGGAGAGGGACTTGGGACAAGGGATGGAGGGACAGGACACAGGGAATGGCTTCCCACTGCCAGAAGGCAAGATTAGGTGAGATATCAGGAAGGAATTGCTCCCTGCGAGGGTGGGGAGGCCCTGGCACAGGTTGTCCAGAGCAGCTGTGGCTGCCCCTGGATCCCTGGCAGTGTCCAAGGCCAGGTTGGACAGGGCTTGGAGCACCCTGGGGTAGTGGAAGGTATCCCTGCCCATGGTAGGGGATGGAGCCAGATGACCTTGAAGGTCTCTTCCAACCCAAACCATTCCGTGATTCCATGAAAAAGGGCCGGATGTGAGTGCAGCACCTCCCGCAGTGCTGCTCAGTCGGAGTTCGACATCGGCCGAGGGCATCAATGATCCAGAACACTCCTGTGGTGGGGATTTAAGCCGGGCTCAGGCCCTGTTGGCAGCCCTTCTCCAGAGACGTTATTCCCAGCTTGCTCGTCTGTAAAAGAAATTTATGTACAGAGTGTGAGGGTTGGGGTAAGGGTCAGTTGGAGCTGCTGGTCCATCCAGCACAGGCTGGCAGTAAATAGGGGTACCAGAGACACGTTTATAAAGTGGAGAAAGGAGCGAAGCCTTCGCCTGTGGGAAGAGGTAACCGAGTCCAGGCAGAGCTGGAGAGAGATGAGGAGGGAAGAGAGAGGGAAGGCAATGGATGTTGAGCTCAGGGAAATTCAACACCCTTTCTCTTTTTAAAGTGGGAAGAGAACAAGGGGAAAGTTCAAGAATGTCACATTGATCTTAAATGCTGGGTTTAAGTCTGACCATTAATCCAGACATTATATTTAGCGCTTGACTCACTTTCTTTTAAATATATGGACATGGCAGGATGACTTAGACTGGAAGATTCAGCCTTTGGGTGTTGTAATGAGTTATCCACTTCCATGGCTGTGTAGCTCTGTGTTAGCAGAGGAATGTGACTTAGTTTCATCCCCTTGGATCTGTAATGATTCATTAAAACATAAATTTGGGGCTAAAATGCTGCTTGAGCTTATGGTTTCTTTTCTTTGCCATGCTAGGGAATTTCTCTGTCCTCGGTGTAGGAGGTGATGCACATCCAGAGGACTTCTGGGCTGGTTACCTCATGGAGTGGAAAGCCTCAGGGTTTTTCATGTCCTTTATTTCATGTGATGCAGCATTTTTTTTGTTGCAGCCCAAATCCAACTCCTGAGAGGTCACTGCCAAGGGAATGCTGAGTGCTGAGCACTCCACACTGACAGGGAGCAGGAACTGGCCCTTGGAGTGTCGTGGGGGGAGATGTGGAGAAAGTCAGGGATCCGGCACGAGTTCGATAGATGGTTTGGATCCCTGTCAGGGAAATGTGGGGCAGAGGAACAGAAGTGGCACTTGACAGCGGCTCCAGAAGATGCTTAAATTGCATCTTTGTGCAATTGCTGGTGTTATCTCAGGAAGTATTTGCTATATGTTGATACTGCTCTGAAACCACGGAGTGGGACAAGGGCAGGTGTTTCTAAATTGTCTTCCTGGGGTTCTGGCTCCAGCCAGAAACTTTCCTGTCCTCTAGTCTGAATTAGACTGTGATTAAATCAATGAGAAATGGGGACTGGAAGTTAGACTTTCCAAAAAGCCTGGATCTGTGGAAATGGTTCTTATCCCTCCCTTACTATTGCAGAATTTTTCTCCTGTTCCCGCTGCATGCTGGTTCCGCGAGGTTGGAATGGTCCTTTAGAAACTGCAGTTCTCAAATATTTCAGCTGACAAATTGCTATCTTGACTTTTTGTAAACAGAACCAGGCTGTGTGGGGAGTTTGTGTGTGGGTTTGGGTATTATGAGGAATAGTTGAAACTCCAGAGGCTGATCTAGCTGACTTAAATACTTTCAGTTTTGTTTTTAACAGCTTTGAATCATATGCACATTTTAAACCCAAAATACGTATATTTTTAAAAGCTTCTAAGTTAGAATTTAAAATGCCACTGTTATTGTGCCTGCTCTTTTTGAGTGAGCCCAAGGCAGGAAATGAAGTAGAACCTGTATTGTAACATACTCAACCACCTTTGGACCACGCAGCTTTCCTTGTTTTCATTCAGCAGAAAGTTAGAAATCTCTCTCTGAGCACAATAAAAGCCAGTCAAACGGAGAAAGCCTTAGGAGAGAATTTCAGGAAATTCCTGTGCCGTTGTTCCCCCCCCGCATAGTCAGGGATGTGACCTCACTGCACGCCCAGGTGCCCTGAGGTCTGTCTGGTTTTCCCAGGACGCCTTTTCCTTCTCTCTCCCAGTGTCAACGCCTGTGTGGACGTGGTTCTGTCTGGGGTAAAGCTGCTGGAGGCGCTGGGCCTGGAGCCCAGCGATGGGAAGAACCACGCGGTCCTGAACTCCGGGCAGGACCTGAGGGAGGCTTTTGCCCACTTCATGGAGAGAGGGGCGGCTGCCGAGCGCTTCTTCAGCGACGCCAAGGCGTTCCAGGACATTGCACGGACAGCCTCAGAGCACCCCGCGGCACAGGTGGGTCTGCACCCAGCAGGGAGCCTTGGGAACCCTCTTCCTTACCTCCTTATCGTTGCTGACTTTCATTCTCCCTCTAGAGAGCAAATCATTAGGAAGAAACTTGTGGTGTAGCTTGAGTTGTGTTAATGGTTTTCTGTGGGATTCTGCCCCTGCTGCAAATGGGAGGGGTTTAAATGGTCTCTCCCCTGCTGACATTCCCAAACTGAAATGTCAAAGATGCCTCTTGGGAGCCAGATGGGGCTGAAGCTGCAAAAGAGCCTCCAACACCTTGGGATGAGGCTGGGAGTGAGGAATCACCTGATTTTTAGCTGTATGGCCTGTTTTCTGTGAGAGAAGCCAGGAATGGTTTGGGTTGGAAGGGACCACAAAGCCCATCCAGTGCAACCCCTTGCCATGGGCAGGGACACCCTCTACTGTCCCAGGGTGCTCCAAGCCCTGTCTAACCTGGCCTTGGACACTGCCAGGGATCCAGGGGCAGCCACAGCTGCTCTGGGCAACCTGTGCCAGGGCCTCAGTTCCCTCACAGGGAACAATTTCTTCCCACTATCCCATCTAACCCTGCCCTCTAGAAGTGGGAAGCCATTCCCTGTGTCCTGTCCCTCCATCCCTTGTCCCAAGTCCCTCTCCAGCTCTCCTGGAGCCCCTTCAGGCACTGGCAGGGGCTCTGAGGTCTCCCTGAGCCTTCTCTTCTCCAGGTGAGCACCCCCAGCTCTCCCAGCCTGGTTCCAGAGCAGCCCTTGGAGCATCTCTGTGGCCTCCTCGGAGCACCTGTGACCCTCAGGACAATCCATAGTCACTGCTTTTCAAGCTCAAATCAGAGTTTTACTGGAAAGTTTGACCTCTAATACTGAAGAAACTTCCGCAGTTCCTTTTGCTTCATGTGGGCACAGGCAGCAGGTTTCACCTCGACCTCAAACTTGGAGGAATAATTGCTGCAGTTTGTAAATGATTCCTTGTCAGCCTTGCTAAAAACCCACAGGGCTTTAGCCACAGAGAGGTTGCACAGGAGTAAGGGCTGTTTATGTGCTGAATGAGTCAGTTTTTACAGTGCTGTCAGTGTCATGAATGAATTGATTTTTACAGGGCCGTTACCTGAAGGTGAATATTTAGATTAAAAATAAAGAATGCTCAGCTTGTTGAGCTCTCACAGAGAATTGTAAAATTGTTTTGCCTTCAGCCCCAATAACCTTTAGTAACTTGGATACGGCTGAACCCTGTTCTATAAAGCCAAAATCTCCAGCCTGTGCTGAGGAATAAATGTGTTTAAAAGTCCCAAAGCAAGGGGATGCCCACACCCAGCTCTGTTTGTTTTACAGCTTTACGTGGGAGGAAACGCTGCTCTCATCGGGCAGAAGCTTGCGACAAATCCAGACCTGAAGGTACACACATGTTCCAAACATTTCATGCCATTTGCTCGTGTTCTTTAATTTGCTTGTCTCATGTTGCTTCCTTGTAGGTTTTGGGGATCTGGCAGTTATTTCTTAGGTTCTGCTGGTGGAACATACGGTTGGATGTCCAAACTGATTTTTAAAAACTGAATTATTAACTCCTTAAAATCAGTTGTCTAGGTGATGCTTAAATTTTGGCAAGGGACATGGCAAGGGAAACCTTGTTTGTTTTTTCTTGTTTTCTAGATACTCCTTTGTGGCCCAGTTGGTCCCAAACTCCACGAACTGCTCGATGACAATGTGGTTGTGCCACCTGAATCCATGCAGGAAAGAGATGAATTCCATCTTATCTTGGAATATCAAGCAGGTACCTTGCCAAAGGCTGAGTGTTCAGTGGAACCCCCGAACATCACTAAGATTGGTGCACAGCCTGAGGGGTGTCACTCTGAAGCTGCATAAACACTAAAATGCTCCCTGACAACACAGATTTAACCACGTGCTGATGAAACTCAGGGTAACCTTCATGTAATGGCTAAAACAATTCCATGGCTTTTCTTGCTGCTGATGGAGCCTGTTGAATTTGTGATCTTGCCCAGGAATAAACCAGTTGACACACACTTGGTCCTGTTTGCTCCACTCCAGGTGAGCAGTGGGGCCGAGTGAGGGCACCCGCTGCCAACCGCTTCATCTTCTCCCACGACCTGTCTAACGGCGCCCTGAACATGCTGGAAGTGTTTGTGTCTAGCCTGGATGAATTCCAGCCAGACCTGGTGGTGCTCTCAGGACTTCACATGATGGAAGGGCAGAGCAAGGAGATGCGACAGAGACGACTCATGGAGGTGAGATACTGAATCCCTGAATCTCCTTAATTTCCACTCCAAGTGTTTGGTGGCAAGGCCTTGTTTTGCCAGGTTTGAAGGTGTAGGAAGGCTGTGCCTTCAGAGCTCCCACAGATCTCAGTATTGAATGCCAGAAGGAGAGTGGGAGCTGCAAGAATGGCCAAAGTCTAATCCTGTAACACTGTTTTTTCTTAGATTCAGTGGAAATCTGTCCAGGGAAAAGAAGGGCTGATTGCCTGGCTGGAGGGTGTTGACGTGGTTACTGGGTTTATCTAGCAGCTAAACCACACTTTTTCTATGCTGGGTACTGAGATGATCCAGGTTATAATCAACACCTGCATTCCTTAAAGAGCATCTGTCTTGCACCACCTGTTTTACAGCTGAGGGCTCGTCCTGATGCAAGGCATTGGCCTTTTTCGTGTTCTAGGATCAGCTCTTCTGCAGCTGCTTCAGATTTGTGAGGTTTTCGGAATGAATCCATTAGAAAGGTGCTGAGCTGGGAGCAGATTAAGGTTAGATACAGATTTCCTGCCCTGGGATTCTGCAAACTAGAAGTTGTTTTATTTCCTCTCTTTAGCAGTCAGGTCAGACATCCCATTGGAATTGTTTATAGCCACACACAGGAAGATTAAAGGATGTGTATCTTGAGTCAAAACCCTCTTTCTTTTTCTGTTCCTTAGTAAATATATGTTCTGGGGTTGTTTTTTCCTTTTTCCTGTAGGCTGTGGCCTCCATCTCTGATATCCCAACTGACATTCCCATACACCTGGAGCTGGCCAGTATGACTGATCAGGATTTTATGAGCAACATTATGCATCAGGTAAGGAAAATGAAAGGATGTGATCTTTGGATCAGGTTCCGCATTACAGTGCACACACTAGTGCATGAATGTAGAAATCAAAACTCAACATTTGGACTGTACATTCGAAGATAAATTGAGGATTGAATTTGAGCTGAGTTTATAATTTTTTTAAATCCCTTGATTTCTTTGCAGAATTTCTTTCCTGGTGGTTCCTTGTTTAGCTTGACACAGCTCTGATCTCAGTGTTATGTTTTATGTGGAGTTGATGCGTTGTTACTCTTTGCTGTCAAAGTGTGTGTCTGGAAAATTAATTGCACCAAATGGAATGTTTTCTTGGCTAAGTAATTCTTGCCAACTTGTGGAAGTGCAGCAACTGGAGACTGGGTGCTGCGTCTGCCGAGCCAGCAACCGGGTACTGCAAAAACCACAGCCTGGGGAAGAATCCCAGGTCCGACTCTGCTCCTGAAGGCAAACCCGCTGTTCCCTGTTTCTGTTAGCAGGTCTTTCCCCTGGTGAACTCCATCGGGCTGAACGAGCAGGAGCTGCTGTTCCTCACCCAGTCTGCCTCTGGTCCTCACGCCTCTCTGGCCTCCTGGAGCGGCATTCCCGACGTGGGGGTAGTCAGCGACATCCTGTTCTGGATTCTGAAGGAGCACGGCAAGATGGCGGAGCGGGCCTCGGACCTCACACGGATCCACTTCCACACCCTGGCCTACCACATCCTGGTCACCGTGGACGGGCACTGGGGCAACCAGGCGGCGGCGGTGGCGGCTGGGGCCAGGGCTGCCGGCACCCAGGCCTGTGCCACCGACACCATCGACACCAGCAAGGTCTTCCTCAAAGCTCCTCTGGAGTTCGTCACTTCCCACACAGAGGCACCGTCCAAAATCTCCCTCAATCCAGACGAGCCTGTGGTGCACTGGCACAGGGAAGGCATCTCCTTCCACTTCACCCCCGTGCTGGTGTGCAAGGATCCCGTCCGGACCGTGGGACTCGGGGATGCCATTTCAGCTGAGGGACTGCTCTACTCCGAAGTGTATCCTCAGTAGAAAACCAGGAACCTCCTTCTTCTCCAACACTGCACGGTGTCTGAGACCCGTGGCGTGGGATTTGAAGCGGTGGTACAGGAACAGAACCAGGGTGTGGTGTGTTTTCTGGGTATAACTGAAAAAGAGCCAAAGAATAATTCCAGGTATAAACTGTCAGCTACATTCCAGTCACTCGACAGTGACTTGAGCGCTTCACGTGCAGGTGCAGATGTTTTAGTATTTAATGTGAAAATTGGCTTTGTCGTAAGGGGGAGGGACACAAAGACCAAAATCCCTGGCTGGCAAAGTTGACTGTTTGTAGCTCAGAATGGATCTTTTCTGGTAGTGCTGGAAAGTGCAGCAGCAGAATTTCCTGCCCCTGGATCCCAGGGAGAGCGCAGCAGTGCCCAGCCCTGCCTTGCCTCTGGTAAATTCAAAATAAAAGGCTTGTGGGTTATCTCCTCCCAGCACACTGCAAACCTTGCTTGGGGTGAGGATGGAATTACTGCCTGGTGCAGTCACCTCTCTGTGTGCCCAGCCCCAGAGGGAGCCACGGTCCCAAAATGTGACACAGACTGAACCTACTCCAGGCTGCACAGGTGATTCTGGATATCTGTTACTAAAGGTGTTCAACTGAGCCCCAGCAGCCTGTGCTTAGCTTTTGGAAACTAGGAGTGAAGATAATCAGGGTTTCTGTTTGGGGGACAGCTCTCTTTCCCTGCCAGGGAGCTCCCAAACCATTCCCTGTGTTTGCTGTACACTAAATACTCTGCTAACGGTGTGTTACAGAAGAGCTCTTGAGTGCTGGAGACTCATTTTTGGTTGTTTCAGAATGGTTGTGCCAGATTCTTCAGTCTCCCTGCCCTCTATTAGGAAAGGTTAATATATTAGGGAAGGTCCCTCTGGAAGCTTAAAGGCTGCAACAGCGTTTTCCAGGTAAGACTGAAGTGAGGAGGCCTTTTTAAGGTTTGATGTTGGGGTTTTTTGACTAGGTCACTGATAGTTTCTTTGCTCTGGCCTTTGAAATTAAAAAAGCAGAACCATGTGTCCTTGTTAAATACTTTGCTTCTATTTTTTTACCTCTTCACAATCACACACTAAGAATTGCAGAGCACCAGCATGGTTTTCTCCCTTTCCAGCACGGTTTTGTCTCTGGCCACTTCAGGAACTGGGAGTGTATGTGCACAGCTCTCAAGCCAGTTTTGAGTAGAACTGGGTAAAGTGCAGTCAGCATGTCTGGGCAAGCCTGTGCCTCACCAGAGCTTGAGGGAGGTTGTTCCAGGTCAGTCTTTGCACCTGAGTGGAGGGAGGAGAGTCTGTGTCACTCAGGGTGGAGTGATCTGTTCCAGTAACACTGTCAGGCTGCTGTCAGTGGTGTGCTCTGTTGGGAAAAGCCATCCTGACTGCTCTGCAAGGATGAGAATTGGCAGCTGTTGTACTTGCACTGACTCAGCATACAATGCTGTCTGTCATGTGTATTCAGCTTTCCCCTTGAGCAAAGTCTTCTGTGTTGTACAGAGCAGAAGTACAGTCAGTGCTGTGTTTTCCTGGAGCTCATCCCACCCTGAGCTTCCCTTGACTCTCAGCATTTTATCCAGGTGCAGGATCTTAAGACTGGAAACATTTCTACCCAGATTATTTTTTTATTATGATGATTATTACTATTATTATCATTGATAAACTGTAGCACAGGACTTGGAGTTCTGGTTTAGTCTTCCCAAATTGAAAATAAATGAAAAGAACCTCACCTTTTGGCTCTCTTAGAGGTCCAAGGCCATTAGTAAGGCTGTTTTGCAGCCTATGATGGTGGCCTTTTGGCACTCCACTCCTAGGGCCACCAAAGGCCATGGATCTGCCAGCTGGTAACTGATTCTTGGCTTATACTGGGTCCCACTTTCCTGATACTCGGCCAAGCTCTGTGGATTCTTGAGCTGGAAACAAAACAAAACTAAATACGCACAGGCCGTCACCAGCAACGGCCCTGCTGCTGTATTTCACTGCTTTCTTCCCAAAACACTTCCAGGGATGTGAGGCTGATGGGACTGACATTCCTTACGGCCACCTAAAACCACATGACTGCACCTAGAGACCTTGTCCGAGGGTCAGTTGTGCTTGCATTGAACAGGACCATGACAGGCTAAAATTACCTTTTTTTATCTGAGTAAATAACCGCTGTAAGCAATCATTATAAAGGAGCTTACTGCTTAGAAATCATCTGGGCCAAAAAGCTAAACTGATAATTATTGTTACCTCCTTCTTGCTGCTCCTCACAGCTAACATTCCTGCTGTGGCCCATTCTGGGTGTGCTGGTAACACCTGGCATGGTGAGTCCCAGCTCTAATCCCAGCAGCTCGGGGTGGCCAGGCTGCTGCTCTACCCAAATCTGCTTTATCAGGCACACAGAGCTCACCTGCCCTCAAAGTCACTTCCCAAGGAGAATCCTTAACCACCATGACCTGTTCATCAGCTGTGCCAGTGGGATCCCTGATTAAGTTGTGGAACAATCTATATGGTAATAAATCTGAATTGAATGGAGGGGCCCAGCAGCCTTTACTTTGTTTCACATGCTGTGAACATGATGTGCTTAACTTCATTCTGCCTTCCCAAATTAATGACAGGGAGGCAGAGCTCCTGAAATCCTTCCCCTGCACCTGTAATCTCACACCTCTGCACAGCTACAGTTGTGACAACAAAGAAAAGCTGCTTCAACAGCTGCAAAAATACCAAAGCTTCAAAACCAGGCTCGAGCTGACCCTGCTCCCCCTCATCTGCTGTCTCTACAAATTCTATTTGTTCTATGTTACTCGTCCCTTGAAATGCACAGTGATGGATGACTCAAACCTCAGCCAGCCTCACTCCCGAAGCAGGGTTTGCACTGGAAATGTTTATTCACACAGATTCTGCTGGAGATGCAGCAGCTGTGCTCAGCACTGCCATGGCAAAACCTGTGCATGCTGGTATTTTCACTTGTGTGTCCCTGCAGCCACCTTGGCTTGGGTTTATTTTGTCTTATCCATGATCCAAAATGAGCATTCTTCCTGTTTTCTGTGCATGGCACTTACTGAGGGTCAAGTGCTGGATTATTTGGGAGGTGTGAATCACAGGGGCCTGGCAGAGTCTCAAAGGACGTGTTCCTTCTCCGCTGTGCTCTTGGTGCTGTGCCATGGAAGAGCCAATCCCAAATCCAACTCTTGCCAGTTTAAAGGCTCTTTACCTTTGTTCCTCTCCAGGGGAGTTTCACAGCATTACTAAGAATTACTTCATTTTCTTGTGTTTCCTGGTTATCTCCTGTTGGGATGTGTGAGATCCAGTCAAGTTTGCCCTCCCTTCTCAAGTTCATTTTACAGAACTGGTGCTGGAATATTCTTCCTCAGCCTTTAGAAAAGACCTCATTAACTGCTTTGTGCTGGATGTTTTGGAGCTCGGCTCTACTCCTTAACCACTGGAATCCAAAGCCTGGAGAGCAGCAGAGCACTAAATCCATTCCAAAACCCAATGGGAAACTGTCAGCAGTTGTGCTTGGCTTTTTTTTTACTATTTATTCTGTAATGATACACTGAATTATCAAGATTTCTGTACCACGGGGTGACCTTTCCAGCCATGTCCTGAGCAAAGAGTTGAATAATGGGACAGTTCTGTGAAATGGTACAACAGAACTCAATTTCCAGTTATCCTAAGATCTTGGTTTGGGAGTTCTTTTGGAGCTTGCAGCTTAGGTGGAAGCTGAGGGTTGTGAGTGAGTGAACAGCTGAAGTGTCTCTGTGCCAGTATTGTCTCTGTGCAATCTGTTCCAGAGCAGCACTGGCACAGACTTGTGTCATACAATTGCTGGCTTGCTATTCCTGGGCTAAGGAACCTCAGAGTTTTGGGGAGAACAGGAGAAAACCAGAGGAAAATACTGGGTCTGAGTAACCTCTGCAGTAAAACTTGGATCTCAGAGCCAGGAATGCTGGTTCTGCCTGTTGGAGACATTGGATGAAGTTCTCCTCTATCACTCTGGAGTAGTTTCTCATGTGGTATCTCAGCTGGACCCAGGCGGAATTCTCAGGGAGTCACTGATCCGGACTCTTGTGGGAGGATGTTCTCTCAGCAAAGGAAAGGTGCAGGTTGGAAATACCACATGGCCATTCCCTCCTGTGCCGGGAGCTCTGTTCCCAACAGCCTGGGATCAGCCTGTGCTCAGCAGATCTCACAGCAGCTGAGGAACACAAATGCTGGCAGGAACTACCCCATTAAAATGCAAGGGGGGGGCAATGGAAAAAATACCCGGGAAACCTCCCCTGTGAATTTCTCAGGAAAGCTGAGAAAGCCCCTCGGTGCAGACTGGGTAGAACTGGGTTCAGATCTCACCTGCATCTTCCATTAAAAACATGGGTTTTTTGGAGCAGTGTGGTTTGAGAGACTGGTAAAGCTTTCCTTGTAGCAGAACTGAGTTTTCTCTTATAGAAAAGTCTTGGCAGATGGAGTACTTGTTAAAACACGGGCTCTTTTTGAATGCATTTATGTGTGGAGCTTATTATTTTAGTAAAGTTTTCCCCCATTCAGCACTGAGGCTTGTCTGTCTCTGCAGAAGAGGCTTTGCCAACTGAAACCCACTCCCCAACTGGGAAATCTAAATTCTGAACAGCTTTAAGGCCCCCACATCCACCTTGCTCAGTCACAACTGAGCAAACAAGTACAGGAGCACAGCATGTACCCACTAATACTGCCTGTACCATAAATCAGCATCCAGTTGTCTCAGGGACCTCAACACCACATTTTTTGGGTTGAACACATGTTGCTGGATGGACAGATCATTACTCTTGGCTGGAACAAGGTCTTGCTGCCCAGGCATTGATGTTTGAATGTCTTTTAGTTTGTTTCCTGTGCAGAAGCCAAGATGCAAAGTACCTTGTGAGCTCTGTGATTTACCCTGGTTCATCACAGACCTTTCCCTAAAAAGGGGAAGAAAAGTCCTAAAGCAGATGGTTTCTGCTTCCCTCGAAATTAAGCGCATGATTCTTTTCCATTAAGGGGGGAAAAGAGGGGATTAGAATTATGGCTGATGCCAGAAACAGGTTTTGGAACATAAGGTGTGATTTCCAAAATCCCTAAATGCCTCAGTGCAGTCCTGCTGAAGAGTCCCTTGCTTAATTCCAGCTGAAAGAGCAGTCCAGCCTCATTACCATTAGCACAAAAATGCTCTCCAGAAAGATCGCAGGAATTTACTGCATGCAAATGCCACCATCACCATGCCCAGGGGAGGAAAGGGGACAGGACGAGGAATTGCAGCTCTATTTATTATCCAGCTGGAATTACATATTTAAAAATGCTCCCTTAGACATGAAGCTCCCAGGAAGTAAGAAGGTGCTATTGCTTCATTTCATAGAAGAATTGGTTCATTGTTGAATAAGCTTTTCACAAAATATATATTTAAAATAAATCCCTTCACAGTACCTCCAAGTGCTGTACGTGCTCCCTGTGTGACATTTATCCTGTCAAAGCATCCTAGGACAAAAATCTGCCTTGAATTGAAGTTTTGGGGCTGAGGTGAAGAATTCCCAGCCCCTGCCCACCTCTGCTCTGCAATCCTCACCTTTTCTTCCCAGGCACTCTGTTAGGCTGCAGGAACTTTCAGTGTAAGAAGTTAAATGTGAATAAAAATCTCTGCACTGTACCTGACTGACACTGCTCCTTGTCTGGTTTGTTTCAATTTGCCAGCGCTCTACAAAAAAATTCTGTTTTCTTTAACTCCTGGCAGAAGGGAATCTTTACAGGAGTGCTGCCCTGGAGCTGAACTGACACAAAACCCAGCAGAAAGGACAGCTGGGGGGAAAAAAAGCCACATTTAAGATCAGCAGTCAGTTTGGGCTATCAGAACCCAGGGGAAAGTGAGGGGTCCTACTCTTTCAGTGTTCTCCATGGAGCAGGAGAGCAGTTCAGCTCCTGGCTGGGCTCTAAAGATGCACTGATGTCTTTCTAGATAAGAGCAGCAAACCACAAAGCACAGCTGAAGGCTGGGATGTACCCAGAGCCCTGCTCATGCTGCCTGTACACTGCTGCCTCCAAGATATTTCCATTACTAACCTTCCTCTCCTGGACTGGTAATTATGGAGGGATACAGTCCAACAGCGCAGAACTAAAAGCAGGAAATACATTGTCAAACAGCTGGGGAGCTTCACCAGCAAACACAGAGCCCTGAAGCTTCAGTTTACTGGTTCTTTATGCAAAATCAGCTGCTCACCAGTTCAGCCACTGGAAGAGTTTGATCTTCCTTGGGGTCCAGGATCCTAAATCACTACTGCTGGCTTTGCTAAATGTCCTTTTGGAGGACTCACACCAAACCTGTGGAGAGCTGGACCCTCCAGTCCTCTAGTGACCTGTGACTGCACTAAGAGTAGCTACACAGAAACCTCTGGTCGCTGCAACGACTCCTTGGGACAAGGCAGAGCCCACGAGCTAAAAAAAGCACTGATAGAAAACAGCTGCATCCAGACTAACTGACAGTGGGGGAAAGCCACCAGGGGGCAGGGCGGGGCCGGTCCCTTTTCCAAATCCCAGCCAGCCCTGGAAAGGCTCCTGCACTGCCTGTGCTGCCCAGAGCCGCCCTACTCTGCTGCCTCCTGGCTCTGGTGCTTCTCCTTCCTCTGCTCCTCGTTCCCTGTGGGAGCCGAGTTCTCCTCAGGGCTTGTTTCCGAGTCCTGCTCCTGTTCTGGTTCCAGAGGCAGGGAGGGAGGCTTTTTCGGCAGAGCTGGCGTTGCAGCACCTGGAGAGAGAGCACAGTTAAAGTTACTCTACGTGTGTGTCATCTGTTCTTTATGCCCTTCTCAGCAGCAGAGGTGCAAAACAATCACAGCTTTTAATTACCCTCAGATTCCTTCTGCCTAACATTAGTTTACTGACACTGAGTTATCCAGACCTTACAGTGCCCGAAGTCCTGCTGAAAGGAAGCTCAGATACAGCCTCTCAGCTGTCAGAATTCAGTACAAATGTAGGAATTAACTCATGCTCTGGAAGGGAAAACATTTTCTAGACTCACAGAATCTCAGAGTGGTTTGGGGTTGAAAGGGACCTTAAAGCCCATCTCATTCCACCCCCTGCCATGGGCAGGGACACCTTCCACTAGCCCAGGTTGCTCCAAGCCTCATCCAACCCGGCCTTGGACACTGCCAGGGATGGGGCAGCCACAGCTTCTCTGGGAACCTGTGCCAGGGCCTCACCACCTCACAGGGAAGTGCCACTTCCAGTTCCACTGAAGCTCGTTTATGCTCAAGCTGGAGCCCCAACCAAAGTGGTGTTTTCAGTTCACAGCTTTAGCAAATGTGGGGAGAGTTTCCAGGCAGTTAAAATTGCTACTTACAGAATTAAATCACAACAGGACACAAATTGTTTCTAGACTTACATTTAGGGTGCCAATTGATGTTATGAACCAGCTCCCTTCTTTGATCTGGATAATGAAGTCCTTCAGGTGCGCCCTAAACCCTTGGTGTGTTTTATTTTTCAGATTTTCTGGCTAAGTCTTCCCTGCATAGAAAGTTTATTCCATGTGTGAGAAATGGAACAGGTCCTTAGAGATGCCAAAGAAAGAGGTCTGGATTACACAACCACTCTCCTGGTTCAGTCCACAGGCAACAAGACCAAGAGTGACAGAAAATCACCACAATGAGCTACATCTGCAGTGCATTCCTCCTTGGAAGCGGAGGGGGGAGAGGAGGTCAGGCTTGGAATGGCTCAGGAGACACTCCTACCCAGCCTCAGCACATACAGTCATGGGCTGAGCCTCCAAAGGCTCACACCACCTCCTGAGAACCCTCAGTCCCACTAAATCCAGTAACACCTGCAAGGCTGGGCAGCTTCAGAGCAATCCAGCTGCAGTTATTGTTGTCAGAGAAATCATGAAAGTACTTTGGAAAATTGTCCATCCCTTCCCTTCTCTGCAGCAGCCTGTCTGTGCCATGTCAGCTCCTGGGCTCTTCCAAAGAAAGGCAAGAGGTCTGCTTGCTGAAACCGCCTCCTTTCCAGAGCAAGATCACAATCCCATGCTAATGGAATCTTGCCCATTGTGGCTCAGACAGGAAGGGAAATTTTCCCAGCCTCCCCCACCCCTGCAAACGCAGGAGAGTGAAATACACTACACAGAGCATCTTCCTGAACTCAGAAATCTGGGCAAGTTATCACCAAATACTGCCCTCACTGCTGTGTGAGCAAGTCAATCCCTTCCCGAACACGTGCTGTAACTCTTCCAAAGACAAGAGAGATTTCTCTTCTTCCCTCCCACACCTCTACTTGAAAGAACAGCAGAGGAGAGGTACCTGGGGGGAGCTGCATGGTTTTCCCATAGCCTGCAGCAGAGGACATGGCTTGACCCAGGGCCTGGTTGGAGCCCAAAGGCTGCTGAGAGCTGGATTTCCCTGACACAGCAGCTTTCTGCTTGGATTTGGACTCTTTAGAAGGCTTGGTCCAGACCAGGCTCTCCCCGACCTGCAGGGCAGCTCCCATCTTCTGGGCCATCTCCACCATCTTCTCAAGAAGCAAAAAGAGAAGAGCACTGTAAGCAGGGACACTTCAGACAACACTAAAGTCAACAACACTATCAAAAAAAAAAACTACAAGAAAAGAGCTGTGCAGAGCTGGCTACAGCTTGGTGCTTGGGGGAAACATCTCCTGTAATTCAGTCCCTTAATTAAGAGGGAATCTTGTCTTGCTGTGTATTGATTGAAGAACTGGGCTTCAAAGAGCAGAAAGGAAGCCAGCAGCTCTCAGCAGGAGCCCACTCCGCTCGGAAAATCTCATAAGCAGAATTTCTTCCTAATAAATGGACTCAACGTCAAACCTCCTCCTCATTTGCTGCTAGCCCTGGGGTGGCTCCTGAGCTCAGGCACAAACCTCGGGGTCGAAGTCGGGCATGCTGCTCTCCCTGGCCACCGTGACCCTCCTCTCCATCTCCTGGTACTGGCTCAGGGCCCCCTGCTTGTCGCCCTGGTTGTAGAGCAGGACAGCGTAGTTCAGGTTGATGAGGGGGTTGCACCTGCAGCAGACACATGGGATGCATCACATTCCCTGTGGGAACACTTATCCTGGCTGCAATAACGCTAAGATGTGCCCGAGCAGCAAAGTTGGACACACCTCATTGTCTGGCCCCAACAGAGAGGCTACAGCCAAAGTCCTTTGGGAACATGGCTGAGACCCTCATGCCTGATGACAGACCCAGTGCTGGGCTCTGCAAAGGCCCCCCCATGTCGGTGACAACATAAATCCCTCCACTGACTGCCTGCCTCTCTGCAACAGCCAGTTCTGTGTGTCTGGGGGCCATCCCAGGACTCTCCTGGTCTCCCAGCCCCCCCAGTGACAGGGGCTTTTGTCATACTGAGACAGATGATCTTTCTCTGATTTACCTCAGACTCTCCCTGCATTCCCAGTCTGCAGGAGAGCAGCTCATCATGGGACAGGCAGTGCAAGAGAGCCCTGCTCTTGAGTTTTGTTTTATAACCTGACACACCACAGAATGTGCTGTTTACATTTCATTTCCTCACCTCTTCTCTCTCCTTCCCCCAGCAAAACCACACACAACCGCAGGTACTGCTACAGGTGAACACGCTCCTGCCTCCCTTCCTGAATGAAGATTTCACAAGGCAGAACTGCTCCGTAAACTCCCATTTTCCAAACAATCCATCTCCTTCACTGGGATACGTTAACTCTCTCCATCTGGCCCGGCCAGGAGAGCCAGGGTGGGTGGAGGAGCTCTGCCTGCCCACAGCTCTCTGTGTGGACCCCACAGGAGCATCCGGGCACACAGGCCAGGCAAGGATGCTCCGATGCTCCGTGGGTTGAC
This sequence comes from Cnemophilus loriae, assembly GCA_013397755.1. NCBI lineage: Eukaryota > Metazoa > Chordata > Aves > Passeriformes > Corvidae > Cnemophilus > Cnemophilus loriae. The sequence goes on from VZTF01000567.1 coordinate 340,833, forward strand.
AAGAAATGTGAGTGAGGGATTGGTGCCCTCTCCTGGAGCGTGGCTGGGATAACTGGAACCATCCATGGCCAAGGCAGAGGGAGCATCCTCTGGAGCAATGCAGAAGGGAAGGATCCTGCTGGCACTGGGCAATAAACGAGCGTAACCTGCAGGCCCTGACTCTCCAGTCCTGGTGACTCTCCATCCCAGTGCAAGGAAGGCAACTCTTAGAAGAAATCTGACTGCATTTATAACCACAGCTTCTCCTTTAGCTAGGAAACTGGAATGCTGAGCCCACCACAGAATAAACCCTCTCCCCGTCTTTGCCAAAACACTGAGGAGATGAGACAGTCCTGGGAACAGCCAGTTTTAAAATTAATTGAACCTGATGGAGCTATTTCACTGCCTTCAAGAGTTGAGAAGCAATATGACAGTCAGAGAAAAATCAATAGCTGAATACCCACACAAAGGACAGTTACAAGCCAGAACCAGAAGTGGAACATCTTTTTCTAAAGAGTTTTCCAAGATATTTCCATTCCAGCCCCCAGCATGGCACCCAGGCCACTACAAAAGCATTCCTGGTGATGGAAACCAGCCACCTGCATCCCAAACAGCTCCGAACATGCCAGCAAAGGAAACTTGTGGGGACACAGATTCAACCACACCATAACTGGCTAAAATCCACGCTGTGTCAGCTGAACCAGCCTCACAGTCTGGATGTGAGGCCAGTCAGCAGGCCCTGGCAGTTGGAATTCATTTTTGCTTTGGTGAGGATTTATTTTCCTGGTCGGACCGTAGAGCTGGAGCATCGCCCAAGTGCCAAATACTTGGCCAAAGTTGTAGAGCCCATTTACTGCTCCTTCTCTCTGAGCAAAGCACACAAGCCCCTGACTAAGGGGTCCGAGCAGCCTTTAAGGTCCTGTCCTGCCTTGCTAGGCATGGAAAGCTGATTAGGAATAGAATCATGGAATGGTTTGGGTGGGAAAAGACCTTAAAGTCCATCCAGTGCCACCCCCTGCCACGGGCACGGACACCTTCCACTTCTAGGGTGCTCCAAGCCCCATCCAACCTGGCCTTGGACACTTCCAGGGATGGGGCAGCCGCAGCTTCTGTGGGCAACCCGTGCCAGGGCCTCCCCACCCTCACAGGGAAGAATTTATCCCTAGTACCTCATCTATGACCACCTTGTGTGGCCCCTGCAGATGGAAGTGCTTTTGGCACCACTCTGTCACCTGCAGACAGACTCTGGGCTCAGGAGTGCTGGTAGGTTTAAGTGTGCAAATATTCACAGTAAACTGGGGAGAGAAACAAAACTATTAATAAATCTGAGATAATTTTGATTTTGTGCCTGAAATGATGACATACTCTGAGGTTCAGCTTAACATTTCTGAAACCAAGTGCTCTGATTTTAAGACCTAAACTGCAAACATAGATGTTCTAAATGAAGGACCTGCCCTTTTATTTGTTTTATACAAACATCTTGCCCATTCTCCCAGCTAAAATCTTCCCTCTGCCCAATTCAGAACAGGCTCTAGCCCAGGCATCTCACTGCTCTGCACTGTGCTCAAACTTTGGGTTAAAAAATGTGTTTTCTTCTACTCAATCTGCTCCACTGTGCATAAATATTCACCAAAAGGAGGGCTGGCATCCAAAGTCATCACCACTGACTCACTAACCAAACAGCAAAACAAAAAAACACCTCTGGGTTGCTCTGAAATAAAATCCTCATTCTTCAGAGCTGACTTGAATTAAAAAAAAAAAAAAAGTTTTAACACTGTCACTTGCACAGCTACAAGAATAAAAGTATTTCCCTACTGCAAACAATTTAGGGTCGAGGTACAGTGAGAGGCAAAGGAAATGAGGTGCAGGGAGGCAAAGCAAGACCAAACAAGTGACAGCTCTGACAAAGACTTACTTGTCCAAGGCCACAGCTTGTTCATAGGAATATTTGGCATTCTCGATGTCTTCAAGGTTGGTCAGAGCAACTGCACCAAAGCAAAACGTACACATAGGAGGAGATGTTTCACAAGCAGCTGATTTTCAGGACAATTCTGAATGTCATAAAATAGGTGTCAGCAGGGCTGTCTGGACTGCTGCCAGGATTAACCCTAGTGAATGGAATGGCCTGGGTTGGACGTGACCGTAAAGCTCATCCAGTCCCAATCCTGCTATGACAGGGACACCTTCCACTAGCCCAGGTTGTTTCAAGCCCTGCCCAACCTGGCCTTGGACACTTCCAGGGATCCAGGGGCAGCCACAGCTGCTCCAGGCAACCTGTGCCAGGGCCTCCTCACCCTCACAGGGAAGGATTTCCTCCCAGTATCCCATCTAACCCTACAATGTCACTTCTGACACTTTTATCTCATTTCATCCCAAAAATACCCAGTGCTGGAAACCCGCACCCACTCCTTAGGCAACCCAACCCCAGTCTCACACGTGTCAAGTCTTTTCCAATGTTTAAGCTGGATCTGACTGCAGTTTCCCCTTCTGTTGCCCCAGAGAGAAGAGACTGGGCAACAGCTCCTTAGTAAAGCCTTTATGCCGTGTTTCTTTACTTAATCCCACACCTCCTGTCTGTGCTGTGGCGTTCTCAGGCAGGATGCACACGGAGCTGCACGGAGCATCCCATACCTGCCAGAAGCATGTAGAGCTCTGCCATCTTGGGCTGGAAGTTGATGGCAGCGCTGAGGAAGTGGAAGGCTGAGGCGTACTGCTGCATCGTGAGGTGCACCAAGCCCAGGTTGTACAGGATCTTCCAGTCAAAGGGAGCCAGGTAGTTTGCCCTCTTCAGGCAGCTGATAGCCTTGAAATAAAAGGGATAAATGTGCTAGAACAGCCTCTACACAACAGGAATCTTGTGCTTGCATGAAACGGGATGCAGATGGGAGAAAAATGGAAACTGGATACTTACTGCCACGTATTTCTTCTTCCCAAAGAAGCACATGCCAATGTTGTTCCAGAGTGGGGGGCTCTCAGGAACACTGCTGGCAACCACCTTGTACTTGGAGAGGGCGACATCGAAATCTCCATGGGCCTGCATCATGCTGCCAGCAGCCAGGGTGGCCTGGGGGCGAGACAACAGTGACCCACTCACAGCCCCGTTTGCTCAGACACAGCAAGAACACGAGAGGACAAAATTATTAAACTAAAACCATCTCAGGAACAACCATTTCACTTCTAAGGGCTGCCAAGACCCACAGTGGGAGCAGATGGGGACTCTGGAATCTCCCACCACAGAGCAGAACACAGGGTGAAGAAGAAACCTGAGTCTGCTTCTTCCTGCACTATTTTAATCATAACTGTCTCAGAAATGAGTTTGCCCAGAGCAGCTGTGGCTGCCCCTGGATCCCTGAAAGTGTCCAGGGCCAGGTTGGGCAAGGCTTGAAAGAACCTGGGATAATGGAAGGTGTCCCTGCCCATGGCAGGAGGTGGAATGGGATGGGCTTTAAGGTCCCTTTCAACTCAAACCATTCTGTGAGTCTATGATTCCATAAATATTGCAACACGACATTACAAATGTTCAGGGTATTTTTTGGGGTGACAGAAGTACTCCATAGAGTCTGAGGCTCAGAAAAGATCTATGCACTAACAGATTCTTTTTACAACCAAGCACAGATAGAAATAGTTCTGGTGCAAGTTAAGTGGGGAGTAAAATGTACTCAAGCAAGACATATGCAGCAAAGCTCTCCTAGTTCACACTGACTGGCTGATACTGCAAATTAATGGGAATATGCATGTGGGGAAAAAAAAGGAAGTGAGTACAACACACTATATTTAAACCACACTAGTTAAGTCCTTTTTAAGATTTCACAGTGACAAGTAAAATTCGTAAGTGTAAAGGTGTTTTCACAACAACTCATGTTTGTCAACCACATATTTCAGTGCTCTGCATCGAAAAAAAAGGAGAGAAATGAAGTAACAGCCCTAAAAGGGGAAGCAGTTCCACAAGGAGGAATGAAACCTAGACGCCAAGCTCAGCTTTCCAGGCCAGAGCCAAGGAAATATACACAGCAGCTGGAAGTACAGAGTATCAGCAGATGGGAGAATAATAAAATGCAGTATCACTTGGATCACAAGAGACATGGCACAGCTCTTCTGGGATTTTTAAAATCCAGAAGACCTTCCTTCCAAAGTAAATTCCACCTGGCTTTGGTGCAACTTCAGATTAAAAACCAAAGGGATCAATTTAACATCCCATATTCTGCCTCCTTCCCTTTCCCTACCTCCACACACATCCAACTCCCTACCCAGGGAAACATCCCAGAAATGTATTTCACAAAAAGCTTTCTGGGCAGGATCCTTTTCATCCTCTCCAGGTCCCAGATGCAGATGGCAGAGCTGTGACAGTGGAATTAGCTTTAGGAGGTGTTCCCTCATGGTTCATTTCCACTCCTCACCATACCTTGTAGTTGCCTGGGTCGTAGGTAAGAGCGTTTCCAAGGTGTTCAAAAGCCTTCTGATAATCCCCAGTCTGGGAAAAGAAGTACATAAGCATCAGAAATTCAGGAATAAGGGGAGTAAAGAAGGAGAATACAGGGTTTGTGGGCACCAGAATTTCTGGTTCAGTTATATAGTCAGAAAAGTGAGTTTTACAGTGCTCCCATTACACACTCATTCCTGTTTGACAATTCACAGAACAGATTCTAAAAATTTATTTGACTTGGCTGGATTCACTGTTCTGACCCAACCAAATGTTTCCAGAGAGTTTGTGCTCTGACTTTTTCACGCACAAATGAGCTCTGGGTTCACAGGTCTCTGCTCCTTTCTCTATCCCAGAAAAGAGGCTAAAAACTGCTACTCTGCACATCCCCAATTCCCTCACCACAAATTCCTCACTCCCCAGAGCTCTCCTGTTCAGGTGACAAACCTTTCCCTTGTCTTCTCATGGACTGCAGGTGTTAGTGGGCACCACTGTGGCCATACATGAGCATGTGAGAGCTTGGAATCACTTAAATCCTATGGATTGCAACCAGATGAGCTCTAAGGTCCCCTCCAAACCAAGCCATCCTGTGATTCTGTGGTTTCAACTGAATTCACCTAAAGCTCATCTCATTCCAGCCCCTGCCATAGGCAGGGACACCTTCCACTACCCCAGGGTGCTCCAAGCCCTGTCCAACCTGGCCTTGGACACTGCCAGGGATCCAGGGGCAGCCACAGCTTCTGTGGGCACCCTGTGCCAGGGCCTCACCACCCTCACAAGGAGCAATTCCTTCCCACTATCCCATCTAACCCTGCCCTCTGGCAGTGGGAAGCCATTCCCTGTGTCCTGTCCCTCCATCCCTTGTCCCAAGTCCCTCTCCAGCTCTCCTGGAGCCCCTTCAGGCACTGGAAGGGGCTCTGAGGTCTCCCTGGAGCCTCCTCTTCTCCAAGTGAGCACCCCCAGCTCTCCCAGCCTGGCTCCAGAGCAGAGGGGCTCCAGCCCTCGGAGCCTGTTCTCCTCCTTTCAGGCACTACTGCCTGTTCCTTTTTTGCTTGTTCACTCTTTGGGAAACCAACTTCTGGAATAATCCAGCCCTCCCCATCCATTTCACAGATGCAAGGATAAGCACACCTTTGTTATTTAAATTGACTCTGATTTTCCTTTATGGTGCATTAACACTCACAATTTCATGGCTGCTTTTTCAGGGTAACTTGCAAGACTCCTGCTGCAGAAACAAGGTAATGTCTAGTCATGTTTTGTTATACTTGGAGGATTTATAATAGCGTTAGGGCAGCTGCCAAACAGAATTCCTGCTCTGGCTCTGGTCCAGGGAATCAGCCTGCTTTTAGCAGCAATGAGAAGATACAGAAAAGGAAGTTCTGTCCTGTTAAATTCAGTCTATAGAGAAGCATGTGCAAGTCATGGGAAGCTGGACAGAAATTAACTGGATAAAAAAATCCATCATGGTTATATTGAAAATAATGAAGTTTTTGTAACAGTAACAGCATTTAGTACCTGCAGGTACAGTAGGCCCAGGGCTGTGAGGAGGTCTGTGTTTTCTGGAGAAAACCTGGAACACAAAAGCCAAAGGGCTGGGTTTGCTTTTCAGCCCTTCCAGAAAAGGGTAAAAATAGAACATGGAATTCTAATGCTCCATTACTGTGGTATCACTCCAGGAAACAAAATTGTTATTATTAAAAACAAATATTAGAACAACTGCCATCATGGGGACTTCCTTTGAATAACACTGCACCTCAGCTTCCCAAATATCTTCTGGGTATCAGTGGGAAGGCACAAGGCTCTGTGAAATAGATCTGGAAGCATAATAAGATAATGTGGTTTTGTTAAGCTTCAAAGTGAGTCTGAATCAGTGACCTGGAAATACAAAATGGGATTTTCCATCATCTCTCATAAACCACCCTGTAAATCCATGCATTCTAAGCCTCTTGGGCCACGTAGGACAAGCAATCCTCAGCATTCCTGATGGATCCTACACACTCCTCATCAGAATTTTAATTCACCTTATAAAAAGATTACAAATAAATAGGATGGAAACGACAACAAAAAAGGACAAAGCAGAGACACAATTTTTGGTCTCACTCACCTCAATAGGAGTCAGTTTTTAATTCCCTGCTACCAAGACTTAAAAAAATCTGATCTGCACATTCACACTGGCACCTCTAAACTTCAACCAGAACAAAACCACCTGTGCCTGGTGGAATATAAACATGGAATAACAGACTATCCTGGAGCTGGAAACAGCAAGAAAAATGTAATAGGCAGATGAGAACTAAAAAACCCCAGGAATAAACAGGAATGAAGAAGAAAGGAGGGCAGGGGAGCACCAGGATAAGAATATAAACCTGGTAAGATGCTTAGCAAGGATTATTTACGTAATAAACATTCTAGATTAGTCCAAATGTCTGCCCAACCCCACCCACTGTCAGGCAGCAGCGAGGGCAGACATGTAAGGAAACACTACATCGATACTCCCATGGCTCCCAACACGCTCCTGATTTTCTTTGTAGTGTTGGCCTCCATGGCAAAGCTACATTTGAAAGCACTGGCAATGCTTGGGAATGCCCTAAAACAAGGATAGGTGGGCACTGAGGAGTGGTGATGGGGTGGGAGAAGCTCCCTGTGCACCAGCACATCTCCCTCAGCCACAAACTGCTCTGAGGGAAAGCAGCAAGTGACACACAGCCAGTGATTTTGGATGGACAAGTCAGGGTTACATTGTTCTGGGAGATAAACCTTTGGGATGGATGAAGTCAGTTTTGGATCACTTTGCTCCCAGGCATCTCTGTCCATTTTTTATTCCACTTTTTCTTCTGGCAGCCCTTCCAACAGCTCCCTTCTTCCCTGCCACACTGTCAGCAGGAGCAGAGACAGCTGAAGTGCTTGGAAGTGCCAGCTTTGCTCAGAGCCCCCGTAATTACCATTAGCTTTTTAATCATGGCCTCAATTCAGATCTGGGACACCGATCAATTTTCTCCTGGCATAGGATGGGAATGGGCAGATGGAAAAAAGGGATATTTCTTACTCTACAGCTTTCTTATATACTTCAATGGCTTTATTCATCTCCCCCTCCAAGAGGTGAATTTTGCCCAGCATCATGTAGGTCAGATCATGTCTGTTGAGTTCCAGGGCATTGTTGAGCTGGTCTCGTGCCTAAAAACACAACCACAGAGAAGAAAAAAATAATAAATGATTACAGAGCCCTCAGCAAAGCAACAGCCCATGAGTAATCCCCAACAGCCAGGGAAGGAGGACAGCCAACAAACACCCCCTGAGCCTGGAGAACACAAACCCCAGCCCAGCTAATCCTTGGAACAAGCTCTGCACTAGCAGCCACCTGCTTTTAGGGGCAGCAAAAGGCAACACCCTCAAGCCAAGCAAGAGGCAATGACCTCCCAAGGAGGAGATGAGCACAGGCATGTTCCTGGATTTGAGTTTGTTTGGCTTGAGGGATGCTCTGGATTTGTTGGCTGAACTGATACTTTACAGCTTATTCTTCCTTAAAACGCTTATTCCAGCAGTGAGCAAGTGAAAATTTCAGTGGAGGTGTGAGCAGGTCCCAGTTTGGAAGGTGTTAGTGCAGACAACAAATCCCAAGTGTGAACCCACACTCCAGAGGCTGTTTTTTCACAGGGATGCCTTGAACAGGGAGCACAGCTGGGGTTTGCTGCAAGGGCCACAGCACCCAATCAGCAAGAGCAGCAGGGGGGAGCTGGGCCGAATTTGGAACAAAAAGGGTCTAAATGCTGTTTTTTGCCTCACAAAGTAGCTGGATCAGAGACAGCTCAGTGCTCACCACCAGCACTCAAGGGATGGCTAAATGACGAACTGGGAACGGCATGCTCAGACCTGGGAATAAAACTGCATTTCAACCTCCAAAATTTCTTTACTAACTCCAGGTTTAGTTCAAAAGGAGCTTCAGACACAGGAGCAAAACCTTCCCACGGAGGAAAAAAGGATCTGCTGCACCTCCAGCAAACAACCCTGTAACTCTTTCCCTCTGAATCCTGCCAGACCCAAGGAGCTGAGGTTTCCTTCAGGAACTCTCTGCATGAGGTGCAGAAGTTTGTGCTGGGGAAATGGTTTGGGGTTTTACCATCACCCTTCTCTTGCTTCAAGAGGACGGACCTGGATTGCTGCTCGTACAAAGCCAGCAGTGTTCCTGGGTCTGGCTTTAAAGCATTCAGACACAGAAGCAGCTCTTGTTGGAGCACAGCCCATTTTCTGTCTAGTCTGAGGTTTCTCAAACATTCCCTTTAAAACCAGAAATGTTCTCTGAAAAATCTTAAATTTCAGAAAAAGCCTCTGGCCCTGCCACAGGCTGATCTCCCTTTATCCAACCTCACTGACTTGCAGCTGACTCAAAGTAATTCAACACACAAATGGAAACAGAGACAACTCACAAACCTTTAAACCTTTGCTCCCAGCCCTGCCCACTGAAGCAAAAAACTTTCTTGATACCTCTTGCTGCAAATGATCCATTTGAAGCTACCAAAGACACTGAAATTTCTGGGATGCTTCCTGCTTCCCACTAGCATTACCTTGTTGAAGTGTTTCAGGTACATGTAGCACACACCCAGGTTGTGGCTGATCTCCTGCATGAAAAAAAATCAAACAAAAAACCAAATCAGCACAAGGTATGAAATATAAAATCTGACAACACTGACCCAGAGTAGGAGAGCCCCGTGACTGCCCACACCCTTCTTGCTTTGTAGAGCAAGTAAACCTATACATTCCAGTTACTTCAGGCACCTACAGAGCTTAAGTGGGGTTGTACGCAAAACATTACAGTCCATTGAGACAAAAATCACAGAAATGAAAAATCTCTTGTAAGAGAGACCAGACATTTCTCTTCAGAGAACAAGGAGCACAGACTAGTTTCTTCACTGTGGTGTCACTCTCTAAAACCAGGGAAGCTGCGCTCATGGGTGACTCAGTCTGGCTGTACATCAGTGGGATATGCACAGTGTCCAACCCAGCTGGACAAAACTGGAAGATGTGCCTAATTTTCCAAAACACAACTTGAGCACTGGAATATCTGGTATCCTTCTGACATCCTAAACAATTTTGCACGAAATTGTAAAAACAGGGTAGGAAGATCCCTCAGGGATCCTAAACACTCTGGTGACATTGTAGGGATCGTCCATGCCCCTAATTCCTCACCCACAGTTTAACACATAAGGCACCTTCTGCACCCCAGCCCATCCCTGAAAAGCAAGGTCTTCCCATTCCTTGTTTTATTCTGGTGAGCATTTCACTGATTCACCAGCTTAGGCAGCCTTGACCTTTCACAGGAGACTCTCTTATTTCCCCATTAACCTGTTTTCCTCCATGCAGCCTCTCCAGCTGTGCAGAACTGAATCAGTGACTCCGGGTTGCTGCAGACTGTAGAATGAGGGAAGAGCACAGCCTGGCTCTGCTTCCAGTGCTGAGCCAGGAATGAGGAATAACTAATTAAAATATCCCCTGGCATCTGCCTGCTGGGTTGTAAATAGGGTTACAGGCATGCCAAGCACTGGGAATGCAGGTGGGAAAAAGATTCGTGATACAAAAGGTTTCTGAGTTGTCTGGCACATGGTAATTTGAATAACACCAAAGCTATCCTTGTATCCTGAATTTTATACCGAGATATACCAAGAGACAAAGGAATGAGCTCACCTATTGCAAGCCTACTTTAGAAACACTTCTGCAGGCAAAACACGCACCTGCAGAAGGCTGCAAGGCATGGCCTCTCCCTCACCCACTGTCACACCTTTCCCTTTGCAATGCTCTTTCTCTCTTTTTGATTTTTCATACAGGAGAGTTAATTTAATCACTGCTCCTGTATTTTCAATGGTGTTTTGCATTACAAAAGCTTTCCCAATTACTCAAGCAAGTTTTAATAACCGAGGTTTCTAAACTCTCCCCATACTTCCCTTAAAGTACAGATGTGGTTATGCTAAAACTGATCCTTTGCAAAGCTCCAACATGTTGCTTGATTCTCCGTGCCCCAAGCCAGGGATTTGCCCCAGCGCGTGAGAGTTGGCTCCTGTGATCCAAACCAGGCTCAGACCACAGGCAGTGTGAGCTCACCCTGGCTTGGGACAAGTCTGCAGCTGTCACAAGGATCTGCAACTCCCTGAACACTCACCCAGTCCTTCTCATCGAGTTTTGCTGCTTCATTGTACACTTCGATGGCTGCCTTGTGCTTCCCCAGGAGAAACCTGCAAAAGGATTGCAATTCTTATGTTTTTCCTGTTTTCAGACCCTGCTGTGCAGCCACTATCACCTTTGCCAGTGAGAAATTATCCTATTTGCTGCTTCTCCAGAGATTTGCAGAAGAAGTTTACACTCTCAGCACCGCTCCCTCTCAGGACCAAGGTCATCTATCCTGACACTACTGGAGATGTAAGGAATGAATGCTCAGGCTCTGTAGCCTGCTTTTGTCTCCAAGACAAGAAACAGGTGCCCTAACACAATATTCAGCGACAGAAAAGGGTCTATAGGGCAAGTCTGCCCAGCTCAGGTCAACACCTATAGCTCTGGACCTTGAAATCAGTATCACCTTTCTGCTTGAAGCCCAAAGAGAAAGAAAATACAACAGCAGCCAGGCAGATAACAGAGATTCTGCTTAAAGAACAAGCCACGCTTCTGCAAGCCAAGTCAAGTGTTGATAAGGAGGAAACATGTCTGGAATTAAGCAGCCTAAGAGAAAAACAAAGCATGGAAGGTCCTGGGTGGCACACCCGAGAGAAACAACAAATAAAACACCACTCACAGGGATCGTGCCACCTGCTTGAGGTTGTCAGCGCTTCGAGGGTTCAGAATGGAACATGTCTGGAAAAGTTCAAGAGATTCTTGAATTTTCCCCTCCAAGCGAAATATCAAAGCTGTAAGACAACATACAGCAGGCAAATGAATCCATTCTCAGCAGGAAAAACGTGCCTCTGACAGCAGGGAAAGAAGGGGGAGTACAGATATATCCCATCAATGCTCCTTTGGTGCTTCCTCCACCTGCAGCACCCGCAGCTTGTGTCTGAGGGCAGGAGTCCGTGTGCCTGGAGAAATTCAGGGGTCAGAACAAAGGCTTTAAGCTTTAAACCTTGGGCAGTTGCTTGTACAGATGCAGTCTGGATTTCTCCCCTCCCCAGCCTCTCCAGGCTGCAGTATGTCCCTGCCAGCAAATCTCCACTGTTCCCCACCATGGCACTTGGAATTGGAATGCCACATTTTGGGGGACATTTTTCAGGGGCCAGAGGGCAGGGCAGGAAGAGGAATACCATCCTTAGAGCAAAGAGTGAGACAACAATAACCTGGAACAGAAAACATGCATCTGTAACAGAATCAAACACACACCAACACACTGAAGGCCAGGAGCGCGTAATCCAAGGAGAAACTGATGACACATACAGAGAAAACAGGATATTTAATCTGCCCATTTCATGTGAAAATCTCAAACTTCAAAACTAAATGGAGCAAGCAAGGGGAAAAAAATGTATTTTTGACATAATAATTCTATGTTTCCCTCACCTATCCCCTGTATTGTTCTCTGCATCTCAAATCAGGGGTGACCTGCTTTAGCAAAAAGATTTTCGGACATACCTTGAACATAGACAGCGTATTCACAGAGCCCTTGGGATTCCTGGAGCTGCTCTTTGATGACAGCCTGGAAGGACAAAATTGTAAACTCACATCATTTTAACAAAGCCGATTCCAGAGATTTGGTTCCAGTCACAAAAACCACAACCCCACCTCTAACAAGGGCACTGGACCATGACTGGGACAACCACACAGTGCACAGGACAGAGCTCTGTGCCAGGAACACTGTGGCCCTTTTAGTATTCCTCTGTTCATTCCTATTCCCAAAGATAATTATATACTACCTGGGGAAAAGGCCACGAGGCATCTCTGAAAGCATCCTCTGCTGATAAGGGTATCTACTCCAGGCCCTTTGTGAAGAAATAAATTGAACTGGAGCAACTGCAGCTGAGTCAATGAAAGCCAAAAGAACAAACGAGGAGTGCACAGGGGAAAAAAAATTGATGAAAATGTAAATTCTTGCTGGCTGCATCCATGCAGCTCCCAGTTTGGGGTGGGGTGGGTGCAGCTTGGATATATTCCATAGTCACAACTGGTCCCACCTTTGGGAGGATGAACACCCTGGATAGGAACCAAGAGCATAATTTCTGCTCTGAGACTCCTCTTTTGTGCAGAAGTGGAAGAGATACAGGGGGGTAAGAATAATTTCTGAGTGAGCAGTAACCTGGTGCTCATCTGGCATTCCAGATGTGTATGGTCAGTACCAGCATGCCCAGCCTCTGAGAGGAATAGAAGTGAAAGACCTGAAAACTGAACCTCAAATTCAGCACATGGGAGGAAAATTACTACTGAGAAAGTTATTCTTGAGAAGGTATTAACTGAGAAGTTATTATTGAGAAGAAGGAAAGTTCTTATTGACAATCCTCACCCATAAAGAGAGGAAGGAAAAGGAAGAACAGGACTGAGCTGCTCTTCCCTCACCTGTACCTGCTAATTTATCTATGTAACTCTTTACAAAGTGCATTATTATAAAACATTCTACTCAGAAATAACCAGCATCTCCTCAATTCGGATACTCTGGATTGTTCCATCTACGTAAACCCAGATTCTCAGAGCAAGAGAGGGCAATAGAGAGCTATCTTTTAGAGAAATCTGATTAATTCTATAAACCTTAAAAAGTCCCACAGCAAAAGGCCCTCATCTGAGGAATATGATCTGTAATCCCAGATTTTCCAAGTTTATTTAAGGCGCTGATGACAGAATTTAGACACAACTGGCAGGAGACCAACCAATCTCTGTGTCATCCCAGAGGATGCTGCAGCTGCAGACTCTCGGAGATGTCTGCCTGGCGCCTTGCTGGAGTGGCATTGAAAGGGTCAAAATCACTTTAATGACTTCACTTCGGGGAGTTGATGTTAGTAAATAAACAGTATTTTAATTCATTGGCCTTTTAGTTCATTGAAAACTATGGGAGATTTTAAAACTGTGTTAGATAGGGAGCATTTCAAAGAACTGAGTGGGAAGGACTAAAATTAATTAACACAACAGGTCACTTGTTTCTTACTGAGACTAAACTAATGGATTTTAACAACACCCAAACGGTCCTGGAATCTTCCAATTTTACTGCAAAAACACTGTTTTGTGAGCTCTGAGGAAAAGCAAAGCTGGCCTGCCAAGCAGAGGAGTATTTATTAGCTGTCTTCTCTCGATTTTTCCCCACTATTTCCTTGCTTCCATGACTGATGAAGACATGGAGATGTCAGTGTTGCGCTTATATCATCCATTTGTTATTTTCTCTGGTTTCCTGAGATGCACATATTTTTCTTTTCTGTACTCTGTGATTCCACATCCCATCGCAGAAACAATCAACACACACAATCACACCAAAAAACTCCAGTCAGACAACAAAAAAGGGAAACAATTTTCTGTTTTGAGGGCTAGTCTAACTTGTGTTTCTGTCTACGGAAAGCAAGATCTGAGAGGAAATCACTGTAATGATACAACCCCCTGGCTCTGTTAATTAAGAGCTAAATGAAATTCCTCCAGCCTGCCCGTTTCCTAAGCACCCTCAGGACCTCTCCAGCAGAGGCAAGTCCTGACCAACCTGGTGTTTCAGATGCCAAAAAGTCTTTTCAGATCTTTGCTGCATGTGCCAGAATCAGAACGGCAACTCTTGTCCCCTTCTCCTGCCCATGGGTGCATCATCTTCTCGTGTTCATTTTATCAGGAAAACACACTGTTAAATAATAATTTGCCATTTCCTTAGTCCACTTACCATTATAATCCCAAACAAACAACCAGTTCCAAACTACTCACCAAGCCCAAGATGAAATAAAGCGTGCCATGGATCATGTGTAAAATGAAAGAATTTTGCTCAAGAGTAACCAAGATATTTTTTATTTACACTTGGTAGTAATGTTTCCCTCAACTGAAGCGTTTTCATAGCGTCTCTGCAGTACCATCGAGAAACCTGCACAGTTGCAACTGTGTTATTACCAGTTTGGAAAACCCTATCCATCACTCCGAACAACAGAGGTTTGCAGTTCTTTCCACTTTTCCCCCGACAGTGACATCCTGAGCTCACAGATTGCTCCAGAGAGCTGCACCCTCGGATCCTGAAGGTAGCCAAAGATTGGAGAACACTGAACTCATTTTACTTGTGTTTTCTGTTGGTCCCCTTATTCCAAAAGAAGTCAGGAAAGAGGGTGGTGTGGACACTGTCAAGACAACTGTTTTTTCATGACATCAGTAAAATAATTCCCACGTTCTGGAGGCAGCTCTTACCTTACACTCCTCATAGTCTCTGCGGACATAAAGCAGATAAATCAACCAGTTCTTCCTCTCTAGGACTGGCAGCTCCGGTGCTGTACATGGAAAATATTCACAGAACACATGGAATCAGACTGAGCAGCAGAGAACCTGGGAGAGATATTCCCAACCACCTCAACTGTCTGCACAAGGCAAGTAATTCAAGAACTGCTCTTGCAATTAATGATTTGACTTGAAGGCTGGAGTGTGGACTTCTAACCAGGGTCTGGTTTTATTCTACTTCTCAAACTGGTGGATGAAACACCTTGTTCAGGATAGACACTAAATAAAAGCTCTAAGCAGAAAACTTCCACCTGGTCTACTGGAAGGTGTCCCTGCCCACAGCAGGGGGTTGGAACAAGATGAGTTTTAAGGTCCCTTCCAACTCAAAACAGTCTGGGATTCTAAAAGACTTGAGGCATCGGCTCCTCCTGGAGCAGATTCTGGAGTAAACAGCTCCACACGCACATTTTAATTCAACACCAACACTGGTTGGAGGAATTGGATATTTTCAAATACACAAGAAGCAGCTTGGAGGAAATGAGGTGGATTCACATTTTGAAACTAGGGCAGAAGAATCAAAGGTCTTTAAGATAAATTTCTGGGAGTGAATGAGCAGGAAACAGGCAATACACACAAAAGGAGATTGGAGAGACGGGGTCTGAAGGTGTGAATAATTTTAAGAGGTCAAACTTAGTTCTTTGAAACGGTGAATAGACTATGAAACATCACAGGTCTGAGAGACTGCAAAGCTACTGCAGAAAAACATTTGATGCAGTGGAGGTGGAAGCCTTGTGCCCCAGCATTTCAATGGTGCGGAGCTCGCAGCAGTAATTATGGCAAATCACGGATGGATGTTGCTTAGCGATATCCACGTTGAGTTTACAAGTTGAACACACTGCTGTGCATTTCATTAAGGCTGGGAATGTATTGCCTGGGACCGGAGTCTCCATTCCGAGGGGTAACCATAGCAACTGGCCCAAAAGCTCCGTGTTTGTAAGTCAATATTGTGACACAAGTGCAGAGGCAAAGACAGGCGAGGGCTGGGGCAGAGCTGGGGGGACACAGCACAGGGACACCTCTTCCAGCCTTCGGAGCACGGCACGGAGCTGAGCACCCACGGACACACGGGCTCAGCTCCAGCAGCATAGAGCAGAAGGTGAGACTGGAGAGCCCGTGGCCCCCTCTGCCATCAGAGGTGAGGAAGAAGAAACCCTGCAGGGGGAAGGAAGGGCTGAGTCACGTCGGCAGGCAGGTGCCAAGTGTAAGTATCATTTGGAATGGCTGAGCTTTAATCACCCTCTGGAGCACACCAGGCTCTCCCCAACAACCCACATCAAGTCCGGTTTCACTGAGAGCTCCTAAAACCAACGTCCTTCAGCTACTGAATTTGGAAAACATTTCACAAAGCCATCCTCATTTTCTTGGTTTTTCTTTCTTAAATTCCAGAATATCCATCTAGGTTTATATTAGAGCTGAGAATTAAGTGTGCACACTAGCAATTTAAGGTCAAATATCTTCTAAAGAAGGCTCAACTACCTTAAAACAAATAGAAAACTCGCAGTCCAAACAAAAAAGTAATCCAAACAAACAAAAGAGTAATCCAAACAAAGAAGTAATCCAAACAAAAGAGTAATGCAAACAGGCTAAGCTTACAGAAATGCACAGATCAGGGATCCAAATGTTCCCGAATTCTGCTCTGCTGTGGAGTCTCTGGATCTTTGTAAGTAAGGCATTTTAATAAGCGTGTTCCCAGATCAGATTAATTGATTTCTGATGGCTTTATGTTTCCCATTTGTCCTTCTTAGAGTGAAAGGATGAAGGGAAGAGTCAAGAGGGTGCTTAAATAGCCACAAATGGATTGAAACCCCACTATTTCACATCTGAAGCCCATTCAGGGACTACCTAATTCATTGACACTCTGTAATTACTTCCTTGTGTAGGTTACTACTAGTGCCAGGGTGCGACAGAAACACGGCACCTGGGGATGCTGGAAATGCTCTGCCCCATCCCTGGCAGTGTCCAAGGCCAGGTTGGATGGGGCTTGGAGCACCCTGGTCCAGTGGAAGGTTGTCCCTGCCCATGGCAGGGGGTGGGATGAGATAGGCTTTAAGATCCCTTCCAACCCAAACCAGTCTGGGATTCTATAAAAGCAGCTGGACTTGTGTGCCCTTCCTGCCTGGCATGTCCTGGTGCCACTATCTGATATAAAACACTAAACCTGACACACCTGGGCACTTCCCACCTTCTTTTGTAAGTATGGATTTAAGGACAGACACTGCAAACTCTGTGTACCCATCAACATTCCACTAACAGTCAGAACTGAAGTATCCTTCACCATTTTGTGCCTATTAATGCAGCCTCAAATTAGAAAATCTTGCAGCTGTCTGAAATAGGGAATAATCAAAAGATCTCCAGACACACCCCACCAGGTCTCCAGCCATCTGTTCATGCCTTACTGGGAGGTTAAAAGTAAAAAGTACCATTAAAGGTTAAAATACACACCAATGTTGTGGGCTAAGATAAGAGGCCAGTACACCAGAGAAGGGATGGAGAATTGGTTGTTTAATTCCTTAAGGAAAGAGCTTTTTCACACTTATGAGACAAGAAGGATGTTATACTCCACTCCCACACCATGGAAACGCCTGCTGGGAACAGGGACGGGAAGGAAGAAATGCTGAACGTCAGAACGAGGGCTGAGCAGAGCATCAGGCTGCAAAGGCAAAGGGGGAAACCCAACGAGTTGCCTAAAAGTGCTGGGATGGAGAGAAAACAGAGAAATCAAAAGCCACCGTGAGCCCCAGGAGTGAGCACCGTTCACACCTGCAGAGATGAACCAGCTCTGCTTCCCCCAGGGATACACTGCGCTAAGGATAACTACGTGCGATGGAAAACACAGAGAAATTTTATGCTCCTAAAGCTCATTTGGAAATAGCAACAAGGCTGACTGAGGAGACACGAATCCGTTTTTTTCTTCTTTCTCCCTAAGACAAGCAAATTGAAAGCAGGCAAACAATTCTAATGTTTTTCAAGATCTGTATCTAAATTCATGATTAAATTTGACACAGGAACATATCTGATCCCCCCAAAAATGGCTGTGGGAAGTAAAGGATTATTACCAGGCTCTACGCTCTATTCAGATGCAGAAAGAATTAATGGAAATTATTTATACGCCTCTCCAGAGCCACAACCATCTTAATCTGCATTTCTGCTTTCCCACAAAGCAGTGGATACCTGCTCCTGGTGCATTTATCTCCCTCAGGTTTGGTCCCCCAGCCTGCTGATAAGGGCTGTCGCAGCGCAACGGGTCACTGCACTCTCCTGAAGAAAATTGAAATACAAATCCCTGGCTATTTGGGTCTTTAGCTCCAGAGAAAGGGAATAAAACACCTTCTTCAATACATGGATCTTCAGGAGTTTCTCCTATGTCACTGCTGTATGAAGACACACTTTTCTTTGTCACCTCTAGCAATGATCAAGGCACTGCACAGGCACAGGTTGAAAAAGTGTAGTTTAGATCCTTCTAGCAGTGAAGAAACAAAAAGTCATTATTTGCTGTAAATCAATCTGCCCAAGGGCCAGTCCAGGAAAACACAATTATCAAAGAACTTGGTATCTACATCAAAAAGAGTTTATAACTTGCATAATTGTCTTCTGGCCTCTCTTTTGTGGGACTACAAAAGTCCTGTGCCAGGGAGTCAGGCACCAAATACATGATTAAATGCCTTTGAAGTGTGTTTTGATTGAATTCAAAAGGGAATCTATCTGATCCCCTACCTCCTCGCTGGCCAGTGATTGATTGCACGAGCCACTTCCAGCAATGTGATTTTTCTTTCTGACAATGCTCCTTTAAGGAAGCTGCTGGAGCGGAAACCCTGACAGAATCGGAGTAAGATCACCAGGTTTGTATCTGTGCTCCTCTATCATCACTCTTCCCTTTATTCATCCTCTTATAGATTTTCTCAAAGGACTGAAAAAAATAATAATGAGTTATTCCCTTTTGTGTAAACCTCCCTAGGAAATTATTTTGTGCTTGCATCTTCATATTGGGTAATTATAGCTTAGAGATGAACTATCAAACAGTGGGGTTTAGATTTAATAAAAGGGCTTTAAATTGCTGTAAAAAGAAGAGGGGAAAAAAGGCCCCAGAAGCTCTTATGAGATTTCATGGGGGAAATTACTGCTAAAGCACCAGCAGTAAGAAGTGGCTCAGGAACACATTTTAGTCATCTCAGAGGGAAAAAGACAGTTCAGAGCCCAGCCCTCCTTCCAATCCAGGTTATTGGAAAGGGTCCAAGCCCCAGTTCACCCCTTCCCAACCTGCAGCAACCTGCGTAAGAGCAGCAAAGGGGCAGAAGACTCAAGACGACACAAAGAAGAACTTGTTATTGCCCAAAATCCACAATAACCTAAAGCACACATAACATACAGCACAAGGAGAGGAGAGAAAAGCTTTGGAAAGGCAGTTAAATAGAAGTATTTTAATTTTTTTTACTCTGCAGTAGCTTCATGAGCAACAGTCTAGATCCATCGTGGTAGGTACCACGTATATGGGAAAGGTTTTCCAAAAGGACTCAGGTGTCCCTTTCCAAATTCTAATTCAAAATTCCATGTTGCAAAGCAGCATCATCCAAGCACAGAGATATTTTCAAAACTAACAAACACACAGGCAGTGCCTCAGGTCTCTATTGTGACATTTTGATATTGAGGCAGCAGAAGAACAAAAGAATTTCATGAAGTGAATCTTAGAATCACAGGATGGTTTGAGCTGGAAGGACCTTAAAACCACTCGAGTTCCACCTCCCTCCCATGGGAGGGACACCTTCCACTATCCCAGGGTGCTCCAAGCCCTGTCCAACCTGGCCTTGGACACAGCCAGGGATCCAGGGGGCAGCCACAGCTGCTCTGGGCAACCTGTGCCGGGGCCTCCCCACCCTCACAGCCAGGAATTTCTTCCCAATATCCCACCTAACCCTGCCCTCTGGCAGTTTAAAACCACTGCACCTTGCTCTGAAGAAATCAAAGCAGGAAGCGGGGCTGTGGCAAAGCCAGAGAGATGCAGGTTATCAGCTCCCATCATCAGGCAAGGCTCGCTCGGATACACAGCAGCAGGACTGGAGTTTGGAGATTCAATCCCCATTTCCAAGTAATTCTGGTCACTGCCTTAACGGCAAACTCCCAATGGCATAAAGACAATCCACGTGTCGCTGCAGGAGAGCATCCACATCTGAGAGGCAACACATGGAATTCTCTGCGGAGCGCCACCCGCCTCATCCCACACGCCCAGCCCAGCCTCCTGTGGACGTGTGCTGACATTATTGCCAGGATTACCATGACTTCCACTCCCAGAGCTTGGGGAAGGTTCAGGCATAGCTGTGGTTACAGCCCAAGCGCAGCTCCGTGCTCTCATATCCATGTTAAATAAACATGGATAGGGAGGATGAGCCCATCTGTGCCTGCCTCCTTTTTGCCTTGAGCTTCACAAGCTGCCAACGCCAGGAATTCCGCTACCGTTTGTAAATCCAGTATCAGGGAGGGAATGAGCATCTTCTGAGCAAAAATAACATAAAAATAATAGGGCACACACTCGAGCAGCTTCTACAGAACAACACAGCCCCGCAGGGAACTGGATTTTCCAAAACAAGGTATGATAATGGATAGAAAGCATTTGCAAGCTCTAATATCAATCTTTTTATCAAGATTTAAAACTAACAGACTGCCTTGGTGTGAGAGGAGCATCCTACAAATTTCTAGCAGAGCCAGATTTAACAAGAAATCCTCTTCCTTCCTCAGACTCTTTTACTGAGACTGTGGCAGTATAAATACATTAGAGCTTTGAAAGAAAACTAGCACAGGAACATTGCTCTTCCTACACCCAGATCCATCCTTGGAGCTTGAAAATGGAGCCGTTAATGTATTCAAAACTCAGTAATAATGAAAAATAACCCCAAAACCCAGCACTCAGAAGAGGCTCTACGAGCTGTATTTCACTCACCATGTGTGAGTGAATATATGTGAGAATAGAGGTGTTTGTATGCACAAATCCCTCTAAAATGGATATAAACAACAACAAAAAAAGGAGCAGCTTTACGCTGCAGCCATTCTCTGTTTAAGCCCTTTTCCCTCTGTTTTCCCATTTGCAAATTGTTGCTGGAACACCTTTAAATCAAGCCCTAAAGCCGTGTGGTTGCTCGTTATTTACAGTCAGCTGGGGTTAATAAAACTCATCACACACAGCTCGGCGCTGGCGAGCAGCCGTAACTCATCCCCAGAGCTGCCTCCTGCGGTTTAATAGCTCCAGGAGGTGCAGGGAAAGCTGGAAGGAGGCTGGAAAACAGCGGTTTAAACAACAAAAAAGCGCAACATTTCTGACTCTCCACCTCCCCCTGCAGGAAAATTAGCCAAGGATAGATGAAAGAGTTCAAAATTGTATCTTAAATCTGATTTATACTCTAGGGCATGGGGAAAAATAGGCATTTTCTCTTGATACTGTGCACTGCATAAATCTCAGAGAGTTGCTTGCTCAGATTTGTGGTTTTTTTCTGATTTAAGACATATACAGTTCTGAGTTACTCCAGAGAAAGATGGTTTCATTTATGAGACAAATACACTGATTATTCAATTAATTTGTCTTATACATAGAATTAATTTATTCAGTTATTTGTCTTGTACTACATGCTGCTCAAATTCAACCTTAAGGTGATGTGGGATGATCTGTAAATAAACACACACTTGTGATCCCCCTGGACCTCCCAGTGCCAGTGAGGTTCCCAGGGGCAGAACCAGTTTGGTGACTGGGATATCTCTGTTAGCACTAAGAGGCTGGTGAGATACTGCTGTGGAGTCCTGAATCCAGCTAGGGGGGATGAGATTTACACACATTAACCCAAGTACATGATCCTGATCATTACTCCATAAAAAGTTTAATTCAGGCCTAATAATGCTCAATTCAAGTCTAAAATTTGATTCAAACAAGTAACACTGGAGAGAAATTTAGTAACAAATGTCTTTAAAAAGAAATGTGAAAAAGTATGGTCTTTCTGAAAAATAAGATCTGAAAGTCTGTTTGCTCTGCACAAGCCAATTTTCACCATCAGCGCTGACTGCTGAGCAGAGATGTGCTCAGAACACAGGAAAACCAAAAAACAGGGAAAAAAACCAAAAACCAGGCTACTTTACGTGTTAGTTCTTAAGTCCCTGAGGATGGAGACACCACACTTGGAGATACTCAAGGATCCAAGCCCTGGCATGACATCCCAACTCTTATCTTCTCTGTTTAAACCATGTCCTGCTTGATGCCTTGTGCTCTTGTAGGCAAGGTGGAGTCTGAGCTCCCTCCAGGTGTCTGTTTGCCAATACTGTTCCCAGATTCGGGAAGCAGAGCACACCATTGCAAAGGCTTGGCAATAAAATGCCTCACGAACAGCAGAGGTGGTCCGAGATACTCACTGCTGGCTCCTCACTGTCTCCTCCCACAGCAACACTGGGATGGGAGATATTTCCCTCACAAAGTGGCTGCAGGCGTTCCCAAAATAACCAGCTTCTCATTAATTCCAGCATCAGGAGCACAGTAGTTTGGGGATTTCCAGTCTAATCCTTCCTTTGGCTTTAATTCCTGTGCTTAGTCTTTTTCTGTCTACAGCATGAGGTATTTTACATGGAAATTGAAACTAAAATCGTTATAAGGCATTTGTAAGAAAAGCTTCTCCTTTAGAAAGCAAAATAAAATTCCAACAGGGAGAGGACCACAATCCAGCCACGACAGTCTTTGAAACTTCCCACTCCATAAGGAATAGCACCTAGAACCTGTCCTCGGTTTATCCACTGCCAAAGAATGCTATATTAGAGGAATATTATAAGAACATAGATATATATATACACAAAAAAATATAGAAGCTGGTCTTGCAAACATTTCAATACTTCCTACTACAAGACCCTATAATTTGAGTTCTTCCAGCCTCATTGCCTCAGGATGAAGTTTTCCAGGTGGGAAATCCCAGTCTATCCCAGGATGAACATTTGCCTATGCAACTTCACTCTTCCCTACTGCACAAATGTGTTAATGATACAGTCTTTAATTACACAGTCACAGAAGCACACCCTGCCTCCTTCTAATTAGGAGTATAAAAATGAATCGCAGGCAGGCAGGGAACGAAATTGTTGAGAATTATGAATAAAGCAGTGACTAAATCCCAGGACTTGCAGCGTGTATAAAGCAGCTGGAAGCGTCGGCAGCGAAGAGGACAGGCCCTGCAAGGACTGAATGGAGATATTTTTTATTCAAAAAGCCCTCAGTGAGCTGCTCCTTGCTCAACGTCCCATCATTGCCACCAGATGCTGTTGGAGAGCTGGGCTAACAACAACAGGTGATTATGTCACTAAAGACTCAGATGCTCAAAGTCCAGCTGCACAGACATCGGCAATTCTGACTCTTCCAGTGAGCTGCATCTCCTTCAAGTGTCTGAAAATGAAGATATGAGTGACTTGCCTTGGGCTGTCTCCAAGGAGAGAGCCTAAAGGAGCTCTCCTAAAGGAGAGGAATAGGCATCTTTAGGAAGGGATTCATCCCGGCACAGGTGGCTGGGAGAGGTCAGGGCATGGCACAGATGCCCCTTCCACTGACTAAACATGGAGCACGGGTGATCTGCTGAGACTTCTTCTGCATCACAGACATCTCAATGCAGAAAGATGAATCCCACCCTTCCTAAATTTGTCACTTACTATTTTTACAGAATTATTTTTAAATTCCCACCAGGAGATGCCATTTTATCTGTATGCAGCACGCCAACAAACTGGAGCTGAAGGCTTTAAAATCAAAAGAAACTTGCCTGGCACCAAGGACTTTCAAAGAAGCTTCAAAAAATGAATTTACCTGTTTTAAAAGCTGGCACTAAAATGCTCCCTGCTGTGCTGTCTGCAAAGCATTCCCTGCTCCCGTCAGCACAGATATTAATGTACACACACAAGAGGGCAGAGCTGTGCTAGCACATTCCAATTTAAATATTACCAGTTCTTTGCAGAGCAGGGATTACTGGACTGTTATTTTGGGGAGAAGAGGATGAAGTGAAGGATATGATAAAATTTAATTACCCAGAAATGATAATCCATTTTTTAATCTCACTACTCAAAACTAGCAGCTGCATCAGATCCTGAGCATCACACACAGCACTCACTGCTCCCCACTTATCGGCGAGATGGAAATACCCAAGTCTCTTACATAAAACAATGATGTAATTACCAACTAATCTAGCTTATTTAGGAACCAATTTCTTCCCACAAGGTTGGGGGTTCAAATGGACTAAAAGATCTTGGCTTGCACGTGGCCAAATGGAAGCGAATGGGTATGGACAGATAAGGGCTGGATTGGCTCCCCCCGACCACGACATTCCCACTAAGGCCTTTTCTTTCTGACACACTTAGAAGTATTAATTAATTTAACTCAAGGGGGTTGTTTTTATCTGGATTTCTCAGGCAGCTTCACTCTTACAAGTTCAAAGGCAGCTCTGAAGCCAGCTCAAAGAATGGATTTATATTGATTTAAGAAAATGTATCAGAAATTCAGAAATGATCAGCACTGCAAGTGCATGGAATCGACGCCTCAGGGTAGAGAGTTCCTGCTCTTCAGATTAAATACTCACAGAATCCCTTAGAACATCTGCAGGAGCAGGAGGGATCCTCACTGGTTCATCTGGGCGAGCAGGAGCCACCCGGAGAGAGACAGGACAGCTCATCAAAAGCCACTTACCTATTTCTGCATCATCTGAGCATTATTTATTATCCAAGAGCCACATCTGGAGATTGATTGTTGTCACTGGCACTTCCTAACCAGAGCCACTACTCAAGAGGCCAAGCAGAGCATTGCAATATATCCATTTATATGATACTTTTCATTTCATGTCTCCAAATGTTTTGTTAACCAAAAGCCTGCAGCATCCAAAACCTGTCACTGGATATTAGGCCAAGCTTGTGGCTGATAAATGGAAAGCAACAAAAGCCAAAGCACTTTGCCAAAGGTCACAGTTAATTCCTTGCTTCGAACCCTAGAAAAAACATACCTACAAACCATCCAAAAAATACCCCAATGCCCAGGCCTGGGACAACACTTGATCTCTGCTAATAGTTTTACAGGGCTTCCATTTTGAAAATTATCTACCTGACCCTTCCTGTGGTAAGTGTAGAGGTGGTTGATGACAATTCAGAATTCTCATTCTTGACAGATTAATGGATTTTTAGGACAAGTTCTTCCCAGTAATTCAAGTGAAATCCATTTTGCTTCAGTGAGTTTATTATGCTATGTACATATTTAGGATTCCACCTTGTCATTAAAACACCATCAGTGCATCTCAGAAAGTCTGAGGTCTCATATTCATGTAGAAATCCAAATGCATTTAAAATTGTCCCATTAACCTCTGAACTTAGACAAACACGAGCTCAGAACTTACTTTCTAAACATTTTTTCCACAATAAAGGTAAATAAATTCAAGTTATGCTCCATAAAAATCAACAATACAAGCTGGTAAAAGCACTTCTCCACTCCAGTACTCTCAGATCCTATAAAATTATTTGATGTGCCTGCGTGGGAAAAAGAAAAGTGGGAAGATGGGAGACAGCCCATCTCAATTCCAAACCAGTAAAGCATTTAGGAAAATATCTGATTAATTTAGAATGCAGGAGGGAGATTAAAACCCCACCTCAGCAGGCTGACATTAACTCCTTATCACTTCAAGGAACAGAGCTCCCTTTATTCCACCCTCAGTTGCCTAGGGATCAACACAGGGAGAGTTATGGATCTTGATGGAGCAATAAAGGGAACTGATTTTCGGAGCAGCTCTCCCAACAGGGGGTAAAGGACAAAACAATGAATGGTTTTGCTACTCCTGTGTCAGCTGCTGAGGGATGACTGTCACCAAGCGTGGCCAGAAGATACTCGGAGGGAGTCGCCTCCACCCGTGTTGTTAATTCAGATCGTTGCATGGAGAGATTTCGAATCCGATTCCACCAGAACCATCTGCTCCAGAACCCTTAGAACCTCCTTCACTCTTGTTGAACACTCATCCTCTTCCCTCAGGGCTGGCCTGCCTACAAGCCAGACTCTCCCAAATACCAACTTTCGGGCTTTGGCAGCCCAACAGCCACATGATGGATCAGCTACTTCACGAGCAAATTCTGCCTCCCGACTCGACGTTATCGTTTTAAGAGCCATAAAATCCGGTTGCTAAACACTGGTTGTAGGTTTCCACGTTTTCTTGGCTCACAGGCAGGATCATAGGAGGAAAGCAAGGAACAGTGAGGGGAAGTTACTCAATTCAAGTTCAAAATATCCAGTGTATTCATACCTGCATCGCTGAAAACGTGGCCTTCTGGTTAAAGCTACAAACCTCACTTGTGGGTTTTGTCATTCCAATGATTGTTGGCAAATTTGAGACTCCATTCTCAGAAACACACATTTAATACCTCACTCCTGCCCTGTATAAACACACACAAGCGGTTACAGGCTGAATGCAGCACTGTGATGGTTAAAATAGGGCCTCACCAATGACTTGGTCCCACTCTGCTACATCTGGGTGCAACCACATCATCCATTATTGCTCTGTTTGGGAACGAATTTTGCCCACATCAAACTGTTCATACGGTCTCTGCATTTCACAGACCTGTTTGTGCTAATGCTGAGTTCAGAATCTCTCTTGCCAGAGAAAACACTGATAATGCTTTATTCTGCTTGAAAACACAATGCAAATATAAAATGGCAATTTGCTGCAACGGAAAGTGGCCATTCAATGTTGAAAATGTCAGTTTAAAATAAGTTTAGCAGCACTCTTCTGTTCAAACACCAGTGATGTAGCCTGGCTCCTAAAGTTCATCATAATTCTCCTCAGCCAAACTAAAATGGGATGAGATATTTAATTAAGATGTTCTACAAATATTCTATTAAAAAACCCAAGCTGTCATGGGAAAAAAGATGCTGCTCTTTCCTGCCAAATTCCACAAAACCATGTCCAATATCCCTTCATTCTCCCTCCTCCTCTTTTCTTTGCCCCCAGCCCCCCACCCACACGCAGAGGACACTGTTACATCACTCCAAGTACAAATCTTTTTGCTGCCCTCATTTCCCAGAGATTAACGATCAGGAAGCTCAAATCAGCTTTCTCTGCTGCACTGAAGTCAAATATTAAATAGCAAAGCCCAAAGGCTTCCAAGGCATTTCAGTCAGAACGACCTGAGGTGTGCCAGGCACTGGAGATGCCTCAATTTACCTTAAAGGACAGAAAAGAGAATTACAAAAGTCACAAGCTAGACAATTTTTTTTTTTTTTAAATCATCATAGGTTACTTAGAGTCAAGGGTTGTGTCAGTATAAAAGGGAGACCCAGAGCCACAAATGAATGGGACTTGCACAACGAGGCAGATCAGGGTGGGGGTTATGGAGGATGAGGAGATGAGAGTCATAACCTTTATAGGAAAGGATGGAGATGAACCAGCTCACCAGGGAGCCCATCAGTGCCTCCATGGAAGTCACACTAATTTCCTCTAAGTAACCAATTTAGAATCATTTTAGAGCAATCCTTGCTCAGAAAGAGTTGAGGGTCAAGATAAAAGTAAATTTGGGAGTTATTTTTACTTGCATGCAGGCCTGAAGCAGTAGCAATCTCCTTCTCAGCTCTGGGCAAGCTACCAAAGAGGCCTGAGCTTGTGCTGAGACCTCAAGCCCCATCTCCAGGACAGCCATACTCTGCTCAAGGGCTGGAATTCTCCTACCAGGAACTGGGACTATGCGAGGTTGGCCTGAGCTCCCCAAAAGCAAAGTGGCTTTTCCAGCTTCCCAAGGCCTACATGCACGACGAAGAACCCCAGTTGGGCAGAGTGTCAATGCAGTGCCCAGCTGCCAATCAAACTCCTTTTTACTGCCAGCATTATCCCAAGGCAGTCTCCATCCCAAGGAATACTCTGACAGGCACATCAGGGCAGAAAATGGCCAAAGGACTGTGTTCACCAGCTGAGGTTCCCTGAATGCAAAGGCAAGGGAAAAGGAGGACTGCTTCTGGCACTGGGAGTAAATACTCTTAATTAGAATCTGAAGTGATGGGGCCCTCTGCACACTTGAGAAAGGAAAATCCATCAAAAACCATCCCAAAAGCTCAGCTCAGGTAGGCACAAAAGCTCTGCAGTGACCAGATCAGTGCTGGAAGGGGAGCAGTGCCACAGAGAAGGAAACATTCATCGTGAGTATCAGGACAAGTCCTGCCTCAAGAACGAGGGAAAGGGGGAAAGGAGAGGCTGAAGAATTTACCAGATCCCTCAAAAAACAGCAGGATTTGGTCAAACATTTTGAACCAACAACAGAAATTGCACCTGTTCCAGTTCAGATTCAACCGAGACTTCAAAACAACAATTTGCACTGAGTGAATTAACACATTTTCAGTATTAAAAAGAAACAACAAACAAAAGCAAAGAAACAGTAATTAAACTCATTCACAACCTGCCTGATTTGATATCACTTTTACTTCAAAAATTGGAACACGTAATGTAAAAAAACCCCACAAGACCCAATGTTTGCTTCCCAAGATTATTTCCAGAGCAAGACATCATTCTGAAGAACCCAAAACAAACCCCTGTTATTATTTGAGAGGATAAATGAGTATCAAACTCATTAACAGCCCCATGACTAAGTACACAATAAAATAAACAGTCTCACAGATTATAAGCAAACATGATACAGGCTGTGGCTACGATAAGTCAGCCAGGAACAGCACTGAGCTCACAGAGACCCTGGAAAAATACTGGTACTCAGCAAATTACAGTCTAGACAGTCTCCTCTTTTCCCAGAGGACATTTATTTCCTCCTAGACAGCTGCAAACACTATAGAAGAAACCTTAAAACCAACCTGCCCAAGAAACACAACCATATCTTCAAACAAACCTTTTTTAGGACGGGGTTTTGTTGGTTCTGTAGCCGCTGGCGATGAAGAAACCTGAAAAGACAGAAACCAGGAGTAGCAAATATACCATTCAAGGTTTCTTGAAGCTCTGTTCCAGAAAATAATCAGAAAGGACAACTGGCAAATCCCAAAGGGAGAGCATAAAAATAGCAGCATTGCTGCTGGACAAACTCTGCCCTGCCAAGCAAGGCAGAGATTTCTGTTCCACAGCTCGATTAAATAAACACCCTCATTGTGCAGCGCATCCCTGTTCGTGGGGTCACTCCTGATCGCCAGCATCCTGGGAACTGATCGCTACCTTGCAAAAAAACAGTACTGGAGCATTTAAGAAGCTAATTAGAGATCACACAGAAAATACGTCAAAAACATTTATTATAAAATATTTATGAAGGTAATTAGGGCAAAGCTGTTCCCGGAGAACCATCTGAGTCCGCAGGATGTGAGCACAGCGATGTCCCATCACATGGAGGGCAAGGAACCTCTCCCTGCAAACACTGTCCAGAGCTCCCAGTCTATGGAAAGTAAATTAATTTTATATGATTTTCTTACTTTTCATCAACCATCAAACCTTCACGGAAGAGAGACAGGTTTACACAGGGAAGTATTTTTATTTTTCGCTTTGCTTTTTGGGAACACACAGCACAGGATTTTACACACCTGTGTCACCTCCCCTTTCCTTAATAAATAATCTTTAAAATCAGAGGTTCAGTCAATCTTTGTTCCTTGCAATGTTTTGGGAACATTTTCTAGTTACATCTTTTTTTACTGGAGATGGGGTGGATCAGAGATACTGAGACATGAAAAATAACCCAAGAAAGGCTCTTCCTTTTCTTTTATTATTATTTACTTTTTTGTTTCTTAACAGTTTCTAAAATTTCATTGACTTTTCTGATTCCTATTGTGAAAAACTGAGTTGCTGTTTTCACAGAATTACACAACTCCGAGCACTCCATCCGCAGCAGGAATAACCAGCACAAACACCTCATTTTTTTAATATATTGCATTTTTTTTTAATCTGCACACATATCATTCC
Organism: Cnemophilus loriae; assembly: GCA_013397755.1. Taxonomy (NCBI): domain Eukaryota; kingdom Metazoa; phylum Chordata; class Aves; order Passeriformes; family Corvidae; genus Cnemophilus; species Cnemophilus loriae. The sequence continues at coordinate 370,545 of VZTF01000567.1, forward strand.
CAGTCCTCTCACTCAGCTCTGTTAAGCCTTTCCTGGAGTTTCTCCTATTTCCTCCTCACCTCAGTAACTTTCTACTCCTCCTTTTGTCCAGATCACTTCTAAGTACACTGAACAACCCAGGCCTGGTACTGATCCCTGCGGGGCTGCACAGCAACCACCCTCCACCACAAAAAACTTACGGAATTATGGAATGGGTTGGGTTGGAAGGGACCTTAAAGATCATCTCGTTCCACCCCCTGCCATGGATATTTCCAGGGATCCAGGGGCAGCCACAGCTGCTCTGGACAACCCGTGCCAGGGCCTCACCTCCCTCACAGGGAACAATTCCTTCCCACTATCCCATCTAACCCTGCCCTCTGGCAGTGGGAAGCCATTCCCTGTGTCCTGTCCCTCCATCCCTTGTCCCAAGTCCCTCTCCAGCTCTCCTGGAGCCCCTTTAGGGACTGGAAGGTGCTCTGAGGTCTCCCTGAGCCTCCTTTTCTCCAGGCTGCACACCCCCAACTTCCTCAGCCGCTCCTTGTGCTGCAACCCCTTCCCCACCTCCATTACTCTTCCCCTGTTCCAGCACCTAATAATCGATTATTAATGTTAATTACTTCACCATTACGTGAATTTCCCTCACGTTTTCCATACCAAGTGTACAAATTAAAAACTCGCTCTTCAAAATAACTTCCTGCCGCCGCCGCCGCCCCTCACTTCCCTTCCCTTCCCCTCATCTCCCCTCCCGTCCCTCGCCCCTCCGGTTCCCCTTGGCCCCCTCAGCCCGGGCGGCTCTCGCCCCTCACCGTGGCGTCCTGCGGCTCCGCCATGGCCTCGGCGGGCCGGGGTTGCCATGGCGACCGCCCGCTACTTCCGGCGCGGCCATGGCGCGCGGGGCACGGCGGGAAGGTGGTGGTGGTGGCGGGAGGGCCCCAGCCCCGGCCCCGCCTCCCGTTTAACGTGAAAAACACCCAAATAACCACAGAAATAATAAAAGGTCCGGCTTTTGCTAGGTTTTATTGGGAACTCCGCGGTGCAGAGGGAAATGAGGCCGCCAGTGAGAAGGGACAGCCCGGGAAGCGTTGAGCGGCCGCGGCCCCGCTCCCTCCCCGCCCCACAATAGCAGCAGGGAGGGAGGTTGGGATGGCGAGTTTTGTTTATTTTCCTTTATAGTTCCACGGTCTGGGGGGATGGTGTCCAGACAGCCAGGTAATTCACCTACGAGCGCCTGGAACCCGGAGGAAAAGAACAGCAGCAGGTTCTCTCACAGAACAGGGCTTTGGCATTGTCTTTAGGTTTGTCAACAGCCATAGGGACTGAGGACGCCACAGACCGGGTTTCCTTTGGAGTGGAGTGCCCACATCCTTGGCGTATTCCTTTCGGGGAACACGGAGTGAAAACCCAACGCCTCTGCGCTTGCACCTGCCCAGCCCACCATGCTGCAGCTTCCAAGCGTTTCAGTGCATGGACGGAGAATTCCCAACAAGAATGGCACGGACGGATACGGGCGGGACCGCTCCCACGCAGCCGTTCGCCATCCCACCCCGCCAGGAGCACCAGGAAAAGCAGAGGCAAAGCGGCCACACTCCCTCACGTTTGATTTCCAGGGCAAATAACGGGAAAAGCAGGCATAGAGGGACAAAACCACATCCGTGGAACGTCGGTAGGAGCGGTGAGGGAGCCGAAGTGACTCCACTGCCAGCTGGAAACAGCATCCCCTGTTACAGCCCTGCCTCGGATCTGCCTTTTTTATTTGATCCCTTCACAACTTCCATCCCCTGGAAGCTGGCAGAGCGGCAGGAGGCTTGGGGGACACTTGCCTGGCGAAAAATACCACAGAAGGAATTCCTATACAGGAGTAAATTTAATAAAACCACCACCAATTGTTTACTTTAACATAGCTCGTTACAGAAATCATAAAAATGGACTCAGTAGCTAAACTCATTAGTTCTTTCCCCTTTTAATTGAAAAATACTCCGCTGATGTCAGCTTCTACTGCACTAGATGGAGTGTTAAATAGTTGCCAGGACAGGACGCCCAGTGATTGAGCCCAAAAACAAACACAAAGACAATTCCATCAGCTTTCCTTTTCAATGTTACGACTCGTTATAATGAAGTGAAAATTAAAACAGCAAGAAAGGGTCCATTTGACAGATGAAAGGGGGAGGGAGAGGAGATCCACAGCCGAAATCTCGCCAGAAGTCTTTGGAGAAGTGGTGCAAAACACCCCTCCTTGTCCTGCCTCGGGATCCAAAACAAACCTCTAAACACGCGCACGCACGCACAAACACACACACAAACACACACACGCCTCCTCTGGGATCACAGCACGTGTCCTGCGTGCACGGGTGGGAACAGAGAGCTGCATGTGGGCAGGTAAAGATCCGGGGCCGAAAATAAACCAAGAAAAAGGCAAGGCATCCTGAACCAGAGCTCCAGGAGCTGCGAGGGGCCGCGTCCGTCGCCAGCAATGGATACACACACAGACCTGGGGGAGGCCCTGGACAGAAAGGAACTGCAGGAAGGAGAGAAACCCAACTGCTCTGGAAAAAGCCCTCCAAAAAGAAAAAAAAAAAAATATATATAGATATATTCACTACACCACCACACGCTTCCCCCACCCCAGCCCAGGGAAAAAAAAAAACAAAACCAAACAAAAGAATCAAACTGAAAGAAAATGCACAGCAAATAGACATAATCTTGAAGATTTTTAAAGAATAAATATTTTTTTGTAATTAAACATTATGCAAACACGTGCCACGCTTGCTCTTTGTCCATGCATATGCGCTATATACAACTTTGAAAAATACTGTGTTGTCCTCTTTTTGTTTTAAAAGTCATATACAAAGGTTGGTTTTTTTTTTTTTCCTTGCTGTGTACCCCCCTCCTTCCCTCCCCAAAAATCCTCTTTACAACAAGCTAATCCACATTCATCTGTGTACTTGGGTGGCAGAGAGGAGGAGGGGGGTGGGAGAGCCACCCCCCCTTACCAAAGTCCATCAAAATGGCTGGTTTGGACATGAAAAGCAGTGTCAAGAAACTGGTTTAAGTTTCATCTGTACTACACACAGGAAAAGAAAGAGAGAAAAGAAAAAGGAGTCGGCTTGGAGGATGAAGCTACGTTACAAGTTAAAGTTGGAGGGTTTTTTAGTGCGTCTGTCACACTCTTGGCCGCCTAGAATACTGTTGTACAATGGTTTATCTACCTTTTTTTTTATTACAATATAATTTACTTAATTTTTCTGTTAACAAAACAGAATCCCGGTACTACAGACCAGCGGTGTAAGAGGCGGAGCAGCGCCCTGGGTGGGTTTTATTGGAATTGCATGAGCACTCTAGGATGGGAAAGGGTTCAGAGTTCATTGCTGCGGGGCCGGGCTCAGTCCTCAATGTACTCCCACAGGTCCTTCTCGTAGCCTTCATGCACGTGCTGCAACAAAACCCTCCGCCGGCTCTCGCAGTATCTGTAGGGGACAGGGACAGCATGGAAAAGGCATGTCAGGAATCACAGAGCACCCCTGGCACCGAGTTATCCAAACCTACAGCACGCCTCGCTTCCGAAAGAGGAGATCCCCCGAGAAGGGAGTTTGTATTTACAGCCCGTTAACAGCGCTAATTAAGACTCGGGTTGCTCCAGTCACTCAGCTCCAGATCCCTGGCTGGAAAACCAGTGTGCTAATTGGGAGTTTTTCAGGCAAAAGTATTCCCAGAGCCCCTATAGCTGAGAAACCTTCAGGAGTAACTGGAAGAGGAGGAAGCAGCAGCTGTGGTTTGAAAAAGCCTGAGCACAGGTTGGTGGTGACACATGGAATGGGATGAGCTCTCCTCAGACATGGGCTGGTACCTGCTCTAAGCCCCATCAGGACAACAAAAAGCTATGAGTTAGCTGCAAAAAGCTAGCTGGAAGTATTGAAGGCCAGGTGGGATGGGGAAACCTGGTCTAGTGGAAAGTGTCCCTGCCCATGGCAGGAGGTGGAACAAGATTTAATTTAAGATCCCTTCCAACCCAAGCAAGTCTATGATGAAAATCTCAGGAATACTGACACAGTTTTATTTCCCCCTGGAGATGGAAGCAGTCCAAAGGGTTACTGGTCCAGCTGGAGCTCAGGTTTCACCTCACGTCGTAACATGTGGCTCTCAGAGGGACACTACACCCTTGGAGTATTCCCACCTATGCTGACTGAAAACTGCTGCACATAAAACTGATCCCAGAGTCCAGTCCAGTCCTCTCAGGACCACTGATCCTGAGGAAAAGGGGTATCACAGAACACAGCAAAGGATGCCATGGTCGTTTCAGGTGTGTTAGAAGACAAAAGACACAGAAATATTTAACGAATTCAGGTTCCAAGAGGAAACTCTAAGTAAGCATCTGAGGGGCTATGGCTGCTGGGAACCCGGCTTGCTTAGCAGTGGTCAGACATCCCTCAGGAGGAATCTCCCAGTGGGAAGCTATCCCTGACCACAACACACACAAACACCTGGCAGGAATTCCTCATCTACTGCCCAGGACCTGATCAGAGTGACTGATTTATCCATCAGAGCAGCTGTGGCTCCCCTCACTGCTGTCAGCTGGTGCAAGAGAAACTCCCGTACACAAAGTCCCATTGATTTTCATGAGCATGTGATGGCAAATGTGTGGTCTCTGCTTTCCCAACTTTAGTTATTTTTCTGCTGGTTGGGTGGGGTGGAGGGGGGATGGTTAATCCTGTTTTCTAGAAATGTCTTTGCAAGCAAAGACATCCAAACAGCTGAAACCAAACCAGCCTGGAGGGCAGTTCCTGCAGCTTCACAGAGCTCTTTAAACCCACCTCGATGACATCCTGCTCCCAGTCTTGCATCAAAGGGCACCGTGCATGACATGATTAAGACATGACTGAACTGGTTAATTAGGGACCTGCACGGGCTTGACAGATGCATTCTTTCTTCTCAGAAATGTGAAGGCAGGTTTGGGATACTGTTTCCAAGCAATTCAGGCTATATTAGGTTTTAATTTCATCCCTACAAAAGCATCCAGGTTCAGAGGACTGAAGTAAATAAGCAGCTTCATCTGCAATACCAAATTAATCGTGGCCTTAAAAGGTAAATTACAAAATGTCTTCAAAGAGAAGGTCAGGAAAGCCTTGTCCAGCCCCAGCTGTGCTGCCGAGGTTGGGCCGGATGAGCCACGGGCACACCAAAGCTTAACAGCTCCTGCCACACCCCACAGTCCATTGAGTCCTACAGCTCACCCTACTTTGGATATTTTCTTCCCCCTAAGCCAGGCATAACAAATTCAGTGATTTTGGCAAAATGCCTCAGAAATGCAAGCCCTAATCCTGTGACTCATCCGCATTTTCAGCTTTGTACTTTTCCACTGTGCAGAAATTATTCCCTTGGGATTGAACAAAGCACTGGCATCTGTGTCACCTGGACCCCAGTCCCCTGCTCCCCTTCCCAGCTGGGCAGGCTGCTCTCTCCCTCTTCCTTAGGGACAGCTTTCCTACACCCACGCTTTGCACAAATGGACCCAGCAGACAATTAAAAGAGCCAATTGCTCTCTGCTGGCAGCTCATCCTAGGCCAAAGCTGGCAACTTGGAACAACAAAGTCACTCCTTGTTCTTTGGCCCTCGCTCTGCAGATCCCATCGTGGTGCTGGCCATTCCCACACGCTCCTTCTGTGCAGGAACAGCAGTGTACTGAGAGCCATTACTTCTGGACACAGGATTTTTTCCATTCTGGGGTTGGATCTTCTAGCTCCTGCTCTGCAGAGCAGATGGAAGGTAGAGCTGGGAGCCTCTCCCCGCAGGCTTTCACCTCCCCCAAGAGCTGGTCCCAGCAGGGACACAAAAACACACTGCCAGCATCTGCGTGAGGGCTTCTCCGGGAGGATTCGGGGCTGGCGTGGGACAGCGCTGCTGCTCTCGGATATCCAGGGACTGGCTGATCACAATAGGTGGCACAAAGCCAAGAGCAAACAGCTTCCCAGAGATGTGGCTCTGGAGAAACTGTATCTTGGCAAGTGCTCAGGTCAGTACCTGACACAGGGCATGGCAACACTCGGGCAGCTTTGAGAGAAAGGAGTATTCCAACACAAACCTGTACTTATCCTGTACTTTCTGCTTTATGTCTTGCAGCGAATCTTGGGATATATCTCGCTCCAGGTACCCAGAAAGCACCTCTGTAGCATTCTCTAAGTCTGCTTGGTTATTCTGTAAAGATAAGAGAAAAAAAGTGTTTGGGGGGGGTGGTAAAGGAAAGGGGGAGATTTTTATTTCAGCACAATTGGAATCAGTACCAAAATAAAAAAGGAGGATTATATATCACGGAATCCCAGACTGATTTTGGGTGGGAAGGGACATTGAAACTCATCCAGTTCCACCCCTTGCCGTGGGCCACCTTCCACTAGAGCAGGTTGCTCCAAGCCCCATCCTTGAACACTTTCAGGGATGGGGCAGCCATAGCTTTGTGATTCTGCGACTCCTCCAGCAGACGATCCTACACAATGCCCAGAGAGCCTCTAACTTTTGCACAACCGAGTATTAAACCAGACTAACTTGGGTAAAAGTGGATACAAGAGGCCTCCAAGCATTAAATCTTATTTCCTCAGCTTTGCAATCTGAATTCCTGACAACCCCATTTTCTCCTACCTCAAAGATAATGGACTGATTATTCTTTTTGAGGTAGAAGGCAAAGACGTAAGTGTACATGAGTGTGGCACGACACTGGCAGAGGACGTCGACTGCTTTCTTCAGGAACTGCACCTCGATCCATGACATGTTGTGCTGCTGCATCTCCTCCATCTTCTGCTTCACCTGAGCGTAGAGCTTGTGCTCAAAGCGCAGGCTCTGCATGTGGTTCATGTAGCGGTTGCAGTAGAACAGGTACCTCTGCAGGGCTGCTCGGGATCGCTGTGTTAATTCCCATTAGGGAGAAAGAAAACAAATAGTTAAAACAAAGTAAAGGCTGCAAGAGAAGTAAACCCTTCACAAGGCTCTTCCTGACCCAGAGAACGAGCTTCCTTTCCAAAGGAGCCTCCTCTCCCATCACGTTGGTCAGACGGCTCCACACAGCCGTGCTAACCCTGGGAAGCACCCTAGGCACTTCCCAGCACAGCTCTGACATCCTCACTCCTAGCCTTGGAAGCAATTACAGTCGCACTGCTCAAGCCTCATCACTTTTGTATCTCAGCCTCTCGACTCAAGGTACAGCACTCAAATGCCTCCAGTGTCATGACAAAAGTGAGAAGACGATGTTTTGTTGAGGTTTTTTTTGCTAATAAGAAATTCTAATTACTGTGCTTGTGCTAAGAGGGCGATCTCAGGTTGATTATAGAGCAGGGGAAAGGCACCGTGTGCTAAATAGTGCAAGAGAACCAAGATGACTCAATACACAGTCATTAATCTTATTTTCTTCACACTGACAGACCAGCTGTAAAAACATAACACCACGGGTATGGTTCAGCTTGTGTGCTGTGGATGTACAAAGGTAGCACATACCAGGCAAAGCCATCCCTACCTTAAAAGTCAAAAGACTTAACTGTCCCTTGGATTTGTGCCCAAATCCATGAATTCCTTCAGAGCAGATGTGTAGGTTTACAGAAAGCACACCACAGGGCCGGTGATCTCCCTCCTCACCAAAGGTTATGGACTCACCTCCTGTGCATCCCTTGCTGCCTTTGCATCATCCTCATTGTAGCGATTACAGTTGTACCTGTAACAGGGACACCGATTCCACAGATTTCAGTCCAAATCCGTGCCGTTCGCACCACGACCTCCTCGCCTTCCAGCAAGGCACGCTCCCGAACTCACCAGGCAGATCCGTGGGGCTCCCAGGGGCCCAGACACACCCAGCAGAACTCCGCCTTGCAGTTCTGGTTCCGACAGACCATGTGGTTGCAGCCCCCGTCCTTCTCGATGGTGACGTGGCATTTCGGGCATTCCTGTCCACAGGACAGAGAGCACCGTTAGCAGGGCAAGCACGGAACCCCAACAGCCTGGGGAACTTGGAAGGGTTCCCACGGCAGTCAGACAGAGCACGTCAAGTGAAATACATGATTTAATTCTTCCCTTTGGACATCGAGATCCTCTTCAGAGTCAGGCCTTAAAATACTTCCAAACCCGGAGCAGTTAGATAGAAAAAACTTAAGGAATAACACATTTTGTCTACGCTGCTCTCACAGAGGGACACTGGGTGAGTCACTTCATGACCTTCCCCAAAATCCCGGCAGAGGGGTGGTCTCTAAGAGCCTGGGAAGCGTGTGGCTTTCCTCACCACCAAGTGTCTGGTCCACTCTGGGACTGAGAGCGAGCCGGAATCATGCTGTTACCAATCCGAGACACCTGCAGCTGTAACAGGCCATCCAGAAAGGAGCTGAAAATATGCAGCAAGACTCTAGTGTGCTTCAAAGAAGCTGCTGTCAGCTAAAAAGACACTTCTCTTCCTGATGTGTTTCCATGTTTCCCATCAGGTCCCTTTTTTCCCTTCATGTGACACCTCACTGAAGACTTTTCCATAAAAGCTCACATGGGGTTTCCCTTTCAGGAGTAAGGCTTTTGACAAGTATGAGTATCTCAAAGGACAGCTCTGCACAGGGAAATATCTGGGGAATATAGCACCAATATCATGGTCTCCATGAGCTTAGAAATCAACAAATCAACAAAGCAGCAAGTACAGAGGAAAAAACTGCATAAATAAGACCAAAACCATTTTAGGCTGAATCAGCTCCTCATCCAGCTCATCCCATAACCACACCAGCCTTCATGGAGTTTCTGCACAAGTCAGTTTTTATATATAAGACAATAACAAATATATCCAAACCAGCGATACACACACCTGTAAAATCAGCTGCAGCTTTTGGGTCAGAAATCCCCTCCCCAGTCTGAAGCATGTCTTTGCTAATCAAAGCAAGCATTCAGATAAACCGGCATTCAGATAAACTCTCAGTAAAGGAAGAAATCGACATGCACAATCATTCCATAAATGCTACTTGTATATAGAACACAATCCTACACAATCTGAACACTCACTCTGAGTGTCCCAACTATCACTGCATTTTATATGAGTTTGCCAGTTTGTACTGTCATGGACAGGAGAATTTGCACATCAAACCAATGGGATCAAGCAGCAACCAAGCGCAAAAGAGGAATTTTCCAGACCTGCCTTTTTCCCAGTCACCTGGGTTTGTCCTTCAAACTCAGTAACTGTACTACAAATAGCGTAAGTGAAGCACAGTAGCTCCCGTGCTGGTCTCCTCAGGGGCACAACACCAAGATGTCCCCAGGACTGTCCACAGGATGGATACGCAGCCAGGGAAGCTTGTTCCCAGTTAGTCAGTGCAGTTCTGTGAACTTCAGAATCAAAAATGGTCTCTCCTTTGAGCAGAGCACTCAGTGCAGCATCTATTTCCCTTTTCCAGGCAACACTCCTCCCTCTTCCAATCCTGCACCAACAAGTCAAGACTCAAATTTAGGTTCATGCCAGCAATGTCCTGCCCAGCTGTGCAGATCCCTGCTCAGTCTGCTCATCAGCCAGGGTGGCTGTAAGTACAGACAGTGGCCCTGTCTCTGTCACACCACGATGACCCCAGGGCACACAGCCGGAGTGGTTTTTCAGAGGAGGTTGTGGAGCTCTGCAGTTCTTCCAGACACATCTCCTCCCATCAGGTGCCAACATCATCCGTGGGAAATGAAGCCGATCCACGCAGCTGCACTGATCCCTCCTGCTGAGCAAAATCCTACAGCTGCAAGAGAGGGAGAACAGTTCCCGGGTGACCTGCCAAGTTAGAGAGGTGCCACAGGCACATCCACAGCACAGGGGTGTGGGGCCATCTCACCCCCAGCGAGACTCCATCAGGAGCGTGGAAATTCTGCCCTCCTGTCTTTGAGGTGGGACCAAGCTCTCCAGTGCGTCCACAGTGCTCAGGGCTTCGAGCTCTGGGATGCAAACTAGGACAAAAAGATCCTTCCAGTGCCTGAAGGGGCTCCAGGAGAGCTGGAAAGGGACTTTGAAAAAGGGGGAATGGCTTCCTGCTGCCAGAGGGCAGGGTTAGATGGGATATTGGGAAGAGATTCTTCCCTGTGAGGGTGGGGAGGCCCTGGCACAAGTTGCCCAGAGCAGCTGTGGCTGCCCCTGGATCCCTGGCAGTGTCCAAGGCCAGGCTGGACGGGGCTTGGAGCAGCCTGGGATAGTGAAAGATGTCCCTGCCCATGGCAGGGGTGGAACTTGATTATCTTTAAGGTCCTTCCTACCCAAACCATTCCATGATTCTATGATCTCATTGCAGCCCTTTTCTCACAGAGAATGCCATCCTTTCCAAGCCTTTATGCTCCTGTCTAGCAAAGCACAAGGAAGAGGTGACACAGTAGTTGTGCAGATCCCTGAAGCTGTGTAAAAGTGTAAAGTTGAATATTATTAAAAATTAAAGCCATGAAAAGCACATACTAAAGAAATGCTGGACACCAGCAGAAAAAGAAGTAGTAACTACTCAAGTGACCAACACAACAAGTGGGAGAGGTTTATAGATTAATGAGGATAGGGAAGGAAGATCTCCCTGAGAATTACGGCTATGCAACAACCCAGCAAGCAGCAAATCAAGTTACTAAACCTGCAGATTACTGTGCACGTTATCTGTCACAGCACAACACAGAAGTGACCTCATTAACATTGTTCCACTCCAAACAATTCCGTGCTGGGCTTGGAAACAAAAGCCTGGGCGAACCTGGCAAAGGAGAACAATCCTGATTTTGTTGTAAAAGTCCACGCGTACATAAAGCACCATAAACCTCAGCTGCTCTTTTATGAACAGGAAGCTAAATAGAAACATGTTTCTTATTTCAGGGCAGGTGAAAGAGATTAGTCCTTTCCAGAACTCCCAGAGGAGCTGGTGGACATCAGCCTCCCACAGCCACATTCACAGCAACACCTTTGCCCCTAACCCATCCTATAAAAAGAATCCTCAAAAACCACGGGGATTTCTTAATGAATTTCGACAAAACCCAGAAACTTAACTATGGTTAGCACAAAACAGTATACTGTTCCAACACCTAGAGTCAGAGAGCAAAGCTTTTTTAAACAGATTTTAAACACCAGTTCATCTGACAATGGGAGATGGCACTTGGACACCTTTAGAAAAACACTGATCATGGCTCCGGCGCGGTGGAAAATGAAGGAGCACAGTTTGGTGCTGGTGCCCAGGAGAATCCCGTGTCCTGCCAGAATTTCCACACATTAGAACAAAGGCAGCATCTCCAGAAAGTACAGAAGGAGCGCTTGTTCAGCCATTAAGAAGTGACCTGAAAAGAGAGAGATGTGGGCTCATGCCATTTTATCTCGTGCAGGGGAGAAAAACAAGAGGATGGTTTTTTTGGAGGAGAAAATGTGCCTGGTTTATCCATCAGCCCTTCAAGCTCTGTCTGGCCTGGAAGGGAAGGATAGGGATGTGCCAGGATCCAGGCCCCAGGCTGGGGCGTTTTTAGTATCAGATGAACAACTTTCATTAACACCATTTTAAGTTCTACAATAAAAAGCAGTGCCTTGTGTGAAGGCCGGCACCACTACCAGCTTTGTTCTTCTCCCTTTGGTATTCCAAGAGGCAGAGTAACATCGCTGACACTCGGGTTCCAAACAGGTTTCCCCTCCTCCTTTTAGACCACTTTCAGATAGTCTTGATACACCTTAAGAGCCCAAAATAAATGCACGAATCCAAGTTTTCTCTATTTTTCACTCCTTTGAGTGTCCACTTCACAAAAGTAATGGATCTCTGTGGTTTCTTTATTCCCAAATACCTGAAGCCTGCTTAGTTTAACTCAAGAAAGGAATACTGAAGAACCAAGTTTGTCAAACAAACTGAGAAAGGAAGAAATGTGCAAGTCCTTGGACTATTCAACCCCGTTCCTCAAAAAGACTGAGAATTACAGGCTTGATAAAGAACTTGTATTTCCTTATCTCAACTTTAAATTAATCTAGTTGAGCTGAACTCATGTGAAAGTAGCTTATTTTAAGAAAAAAGCCATCTACTCCAGCACACTCTGCTGCAAGGGCTGTATCTTTTGTAGAAGTAGAAGGAATTTAGGTCTCCTAAGTGCAAGTAAATGCATGCAAAAGAATAAAAAAATCATATCAGAAACCACAGAACTCACTACTCGAATCTCCTCATTTTTCACTCAGACCACTCTACATAATTCATGAAAAAATGCATCGCATCATTCCAGCTTGGGAACAGAACCCAATTCAGCTGGGTTTCACTTTTCTATTCTCTCACACAATTGCCTAATTTTCCTTTCCAATTCCATCTCCCAGGACAAGCCAGAACAAATGTATCTCACATTCTCCCGTTGCAAAGGATTATCCAGATTTCAAGCCCACATTCCAGAGGATTGGTATTTTGCTTTTACACCTTCATCTTGGTATGACAGGATGTCTCCTTCCCTGAGAGGAGCCCACATGGGACAGGACTCATGCCTGGATGGCTCCAGAAAGCGCTTTCCAAAAGCCAGAAACAGCAACGGAGCCCATAGTCACAACTGAATTCCTTGAAGAGCTGTTCCCACTGAAAATGGAGATTTCTGCATCTGATGGTACCTGATTCCTTTCTAGGTTCTTCAAAACGAAATTCAACACAGAATTTAGGCTGTGAAGCCAACAGTACAGGCACAAGTTGTGCCTTGCCAAACACGGCTGCCCTGCTTTCCTGCTAGGAACAGTAGAGAAAGAAAGGAGGGATGGACACGCGCTGCAGCTGCACAATTCCCATCCCAGTCTATCGCTACAGCCCCACACCCAAACAGCACTTGGGTTTCTCCATGCCTCTGGTCAGGGACCAGCAGGGAACTGAGGCAGGAGGGAGGTGGCTGCAGCCCCACGATCCCAGGCTGACCCGGCTCTCTGGAAGCTGCAAAGCTCCCAGGGCACACATCCCAGCGGCCAAAGCTGGAGATTCTCACCTTCCCCAAGGCAGAGATCAGCATGAGGGTGGGTTACTCTTCCTGCCAACTTTCCCCTCAACTGAATCCAGCGTCAGCTCAGAGAGAAGAATGCCATATTGTCCTTCAGCTAATTCAGTGGATATGGATGCCGTAAGACTCCAGGACAGCTGGCTTGCTCAAATGTCTGGAGTAATTACCCTGATGGCAATTTTTCTCCCTGTTGCAGCCTGGGCTCTTACGTATTCCCTTGTAGGAATGTCTGGGACAGTACTAGAGGAAGTAGCTTAGACAGTGATGTCCAAGGACAGCTCTGCTGCTCACATCAGACTAGAGGTACCAGTGAAGAAGCAGGGCTAGTGCCAGATGCCATCCTCCAGATGGGTGTTCCCCACCCCCACAACGATTCTTATTCCCAAGGCAGGGGCAGGTATAAGATGGGGAGCCCCAAGATCAGCCTCCTGGGGGCTTTAACAGGCAAAACAGGGCTGTGGCTGTTCCAGTGTCCCAAATATATGAGACCCAAGGCTAGCAGTGCTTACACGCTGCCTTTTTCAAGCTATTGGCTGCTCTTCCTCAGGTTTAATAGGAGCAGTTCCTGAAGACCCAGCAAACTCCGAACAAACCCAGTTCAGTCCCCGAGCCACACTGGAACACACTGAGACAAAGCCAAACTGCCTTTGGTGACACCGTGAGCTCCAAGCAGGGCCCACACGGCCCCACTCCAGCCTGATCTGAGCTGCACAGCAGGGGTTTCTCTGCCACCATAACACAACATTCCAGCTCGATGAAAAGCAGGCAGCCAGCCCCGGAAAGCAGCGAGGCTGCTGCAAACAATGCCATTAACCAGTTACACAACAGAGCTAAGAAAACAAAGCAGCCGTTTCCTCACTCCCTCCCCACCTTCCTCCTTCAGCTGGGAGCCCCAGGCCTGCTCCTCACTCCCCTTTGGATCTGCTGCTTTTGTGTCCTTGCCACCATGACAACCTTGGTTTTCATTTGTCTCAAAATGATCAAATGCTAAAGTTTCAGGCAAAGTTGGGCTAAGTAGAAGGAAGACCTTTACATAATGAAACCCCAAACAGCTGTTCTGCCAGTCTCCACCTGGAATGCTGCCCAGCGGAAATGAAGGCTCCCCCGGAGGCCAATCGCAGGGATTTGAAGGCAGATGTAAATGATCCCAGCCAAACTGAGCCACGGGTGGTGGTAACATGCTCCACACACAGAATGGGGCACGGATTTGCTTAGGGAAGCCACGGGTGCCAGACAGGAGCCCAAAGACCTAAATCTTGAGCTTCCTTTGGGTCTCCAATTAACTGTTTCTTCCAAGAACTTTCCTTCACTGAACTTGAAGAAACTCACCTGATTCCAGGCATTAACACCTGTTTGCTCTTCAAACAAGAGCACTTCAGTGTACTGTGGATTTTAAGGCTTGCTCTTAACACGGAACAGAAAAAACAATCCTAGTGCAAGGAATTAGACTGATGTCCTTTTCACCTGATAAATCTGTATAAAATCTCTATATAAAATACGAGAAAACCTCTCACCTTTGTGTTGGCTGCAATCCAATTGGAGGTTTCACTGTCATCATCACACTTCTTAATCCATTTCTTTAACCACTGTCAGAAAAATGATGGAAGAAGAGCATTAAATCTAACTGGAGGAGCTGCAAATGTGTCCAAGACAGCTGCTCATATTAAGGAAAGGTACACCCAGCCACATGGGAATAGGGGAGTGCTGGTGCTGGAAAATTGTGCCAACAGCCACTGATTTAGTGGCAGACAGTTCCTGCAGCTCCATCCTGATCCAGCAAGCACAAGCACCCAGCACAAACACTCCTGCCACGAGTTTGCAGCTCTTAAGCCTAATCAATACAAACTTCATGTTGGACTCTTAAATAATAAGGACATTTTGGCTTTGGGCTGACTAACTGTGGACTTCCAGTACTCGAAAGGAGCCTACAAGAAAGATGGAGAGAGACTGTTTACAAGGGCCTGGAGTGACAGGACAAGGGGGAATGGCTTCCCACTACAAGAGGGCAGGGTTAGATGGGATATTGGAAAGGAATTTTTCCCTGTGAGGGTGGAGAGGCCCTGGCACAGGTTGCCCAGAGAAGCTGTGTCTGCCCCATCCCTGAAAGTGTTCAAGGATGGGGCTTGGAGCAACCTTGGCTAGTGGAAGGTATCCCTGCCCATGACAGGCTGTGGGACTAGATAATCTTTGAGGTCCCTTCCAACCCAAACCAGCAAAACCAGATAAGTTCCTTCAGTACAATGGATAATGCCTGACAAAGCACCAAACACCTACAGGAACACCTCATACAGGAATGTTCCCTGCAGGGGGTCACAGGTCTAACAACCTCCTCTTCCAGACAATTCCCACCTGGATGAAGCACTGTTCCCTCACAAGGTCAACTGTGAAGCAGCCAGTAAAGGCACCCAGCAGGATTTCACTGCTGGTTCTCACCCTGTGATTTAAACAGGTGAGCTATTCTGCTCCCTGGTGGGAACAACAATTGGGCTCAGTGATCCCTGAGGGTCTCTTCCAGCCCAGGTTCATCTATGATGCTATCGACAGCCACAAAAACTTGGGCTTCATTGCTAAGTCTTGCACATAAAATGATTTTAAACTTTTTCAAAACACAGATTTGGACAAGAACTTTGACGTGCTCACCTTGCATTTAACAGGATCATGCCAGTTTTCACCGCAGTTAAAGCTGTAAGGGAAAGAAAGAGAAAATAAGCAAACAGGGCAGATGATTGTACTTGTAATTAAACAGTATAAGTTTTCTTCTGGGTTGTTCAAAGCCAGTCCTAAGGAAACTCAACATACCCCCCTTCAATCCTGAAATCCCTCAAGGGCCACTTCAAAACAGAGACAGAACAAGGGGGAATGGCTTCCCATTCCCAGAGGACAGGGTTAGATGGGATTATTAGGGAGAAATTCTTTACTGTGAGAGTTGTGAGACACTGAAACTGGTTTCTAGAGAACTCATCCCACCCCTGTAAGTGTCCAAGGCCAGGCTGGACGGGGCTTGGAGCAGCCTGGGATAGTGGAATGTGTCCCTGCTCATGGCAGGGGGTGGAACTCGATCGCATTTAAGGTCCCTCCCAAGCCACACGATTCTGGGACTCCATGAACACACACTAACACACTTCCAGGGCAGTGAGTACAAAGCAGTATCAGCATCTTTTCTTTGATGGCTCTTACCAGAACTGACGCCCACATTTGCAGCGCACGGGTTTAGCATCCGGGTATTGGACTTTAACGACGTGGTGGCAGTCGGGGGCAGGACACCACTTTAACAGTCGATTACACTGCAAAACAAAGCACAGATCCCACATCACAAAGGAAGGATGTGCTCAAGGACAGCTCCTGCCACACATCCCTTTGTAGTGGCTGCAAACAGCTAAGAAATTAAAACCAAACCCACTGCACCCATCACTTCTGGCAAGGACTGAAAGCTTAATCCTGTAACAACTTCCTCCCTGGGCTCTACAGGACAGCTGAACCCACACAACTGGGAAACTGGGACAGTGCAAACATCTCGCAAAGCACCTTTCTCCAAGTTTACTTTGAGGCTACAAAACTATTAGTATTTTGCTAAAGCACTTTTGCAGTTTTACTTCAAATGGCAAAATGTTTAAGGCATGTTCTTGTTTACAGCATTTCCTGGTTTTCAATCTGAAGTATCTCAGGTAACATTCAAGAGTCATACATATTATATAACTATTATATAACTATTATAACCATGTAATTCTCCTTCTCAGAACCCAGATATTAAGCAACAGCTCTTACATTCTCTTTAGGTCTTTTGTCCTAAGGTTTTTTTAGTATTTTCCTACAACTATCCCTGTAAGGCAAAGGACCATAAAACAACCCCTGCATTCACACTCAATTAGAGACTGTGCAAAAAACCTGCTCTGCAGTTCTAAACAAGCCTCCAGTCTCTGGCTAGATACATGTGTGAGACAAAAACAACCTACAAGCCATTAAAAATTTCAAATAAAAACTCACCTCTACAAAACTATTGGTTATTAAATGCTGGTACTTTAATTTAACCTTGGAATCTGTGATCAGACGCCTGTGGGAAGGGAAGAAACAGAAAAATTGTAGCAGAAATCTCATTTTTCCCATACACTGCCAGTAAGTTAAGACAAATATGTTTGATTCATCCTTCTACACTTGCAGGTACTTTTTGTACTTACCTGTTCTGTATTTATTTGTTAGATCATTTATTATTATGAAAACTACATTCATTGTATTCTCTCTCTCTATATATATATTAAAAAATATATTAGCTTCAGAAACAGAAAGCTCATGCAGTTCAAAAGAACTGAACCGCTTAGTATGAGGATTTTTATTTAAAAACACTTTCCTGAAGAGCCCAAGAAACAAAGCAAGTAATTTAATCAGTTCATTTACATAAAACATGCACACTTTGTGGCAAATCCCTTAAAAAAAGCTCCAGAACAACCCTTGTGTGGTTAATAACTTTGGGAAGCTTCGTGTTAGCTGGGTTTCAGTGGAACGCTACAGCTTCAGCTTAAAAATTAATGGTGTTTTAATCTATTTACCATAAAAACAAAGTTGATCTGAATTCAGCATCACTAGGGGTGTACACAACATGGACTTTAAATTAATTCCAGTCTGCTTGGAACTGGGAGAGCAGAGGAAAACGGACTGATGGGAACCGTTGACAAGCATGGTGACCACTTTTCTCCTGGGCACACCATCCCAGCTGGCATTTGCAGACTGCCCAGCCTAAATGCATCCAAAATAACTTAATTATGGATTGCTGAACACTTCTAAAATTGTCTTTTAGCTATGACTGAAATGTCTTCCCAGTATATCTAAATATAAAGCTGCACTAACACGCCCTTTGTGGCATTCCCGGTTTAAATCCTGCTGTGGAATACAGCTTTATACAGGCCAAACCATGGGTAAATATTGGAATTAATGGATTTTCCTTGCCAGCTGCAGCCAAAACTAAGTGTACTTCTGCATGTTAGCCTTACAACACTCCCTGAGGAGCGGCGTGTGGGATGTGCACAAATCCCAGCCCTGGGCAGCTGGGGAGCTCCTCACCCAAGCACATGCTGGTTATTACATAAATCACAGCACGTGGCAGCTCAATTCCCAGGGCTCAAATAAAACAAATCAGCTGACAAAGCATCTCTCCTGCAATTCTGGAGTCAAACTTACCGAAGAATGAGAAAACAATTTGAATTTAGTATGAATTATAAATTTCACTTTTTTTACCCCATACCTGGGCTTCACAACATACTAAGTATCACTTTGAAAATGTATTGCATTATAACAATGTATCAGCTACTGGAATTTAAATTAATAGTCATGCCATGACTAACCAGAGCACATAATCCACTGGTTTTTTGCTTATCAAAATGCTTTGATTGCCCCAATCAACATCACCGGGTCAAGATCTTCAAGAATTTTGCTTTGAATATTACTGTCTTTTGGCAAATCATAAATGAAACTAGACAAATTAAGAGATTAAACCCATACCCAGAGCCCACAAATCATATTAATTTTGTGTTTGTATCGCTTGGAAACTGAGAGCTGGAGACTTTGTAAACAGGAAAGCACCTAAAAAGTAATAATTAAGGACAGAGAAGCAGGTGCAGGTTCCAGTTGAGATAATTTACATTTTTGCCATATATATTGACATATCCTAAGATTGCCACAGTTGTCCATCTTGGCTTTTATAGGAAAGAGTTTTTTCAAAAAATGCACCTTCCTCCTCACAGAAATCCAGGTAAGATCAGGGAAAGGTGGATTTTTACCTCTAGAAACAGTTTCTAGTTTTACTCAGACAAATGGGACTTGTTTGCTTTAGCACCCAGCTGCCACTGCCCTGTCCCAGGCCTCATCCCTGCCCTCTCCAGCCAAGTGGCATCCCACAGCACTGTCCTCCTTTTCTTCCATCCTTTCATCCTGCCACTGCAGCCTCCAATGGTTTCAGGTACTCAATTTCACATGCACTTTTTGAACAGCTCATTCCAACTGTTGCAATCAAGAGAACACTCAAAAAAGTCCTGCTGAGAGCATTCGACACCACAAATTAAAGTTCAACCTCTGGTAAACAAAAATCTCAATCAAGTTACTCAAGATATGCCAACTTCAGCTCAGTTTCCACCCACTGGGCTCTACAAACCACCCCTCAACAGGGCAGGAAAGCATTTCAGCTACTTCCACTTCCATCCAGCCTACACTCCATGAGTAACCAAGAGCCAAAATTGGGAAAATCACTACTCTGAAAGCAACTGATAATAAAAAACACCAAATTAATATCAATGAGTGAGTCAGGCTTCAGGAAGGAAAGAATAAGGTAACAGAATAAGCCTCTACTGAGATGCTTTTCAGCAAGAAGAATTAAAATGAACTTGAACAAAGTTCAGAATTATGAAGGATATTGCTCATGCAACAACCTCCCCCAGTATAAAAGAGAAGGAAACTCATGGAATTCACTGCTTCACCATGAACTAACAGTCATTCTACAGCTGGACAACTTAATAACTCCAAGGACACAGGCTGACACACCAGCTTAATCAAATCTTGTGTTTGAGGGTCAACTGCCTCCTATCAGAGGGCAAAAAACACAGCATGCATCAGCCCTTAGGACTCCTGTCCTCTGACTCACCTATTAACCACAGCTATAGGGCTTGGGGAACCAGTGGGTTGACCTGGGTAGAAGTCCTAAACTCCTATGTAAATCAAACGAAACGAAATGCACAAAGCAGTAAAACAGGGTTTGGAAACCGTGGTGTCACACTGACCAAACTGGTCAGGGAGTCTTTCCTCCCAGTGCTGTCTGTCACACCGGGTTTTCACAACTAAACAGGAAGTTAACTGACATTCTGGTATCAAAACAATTCAAAATAGGCTTCTCTGCTGCCCGCAAGCCTCTGTGCAGTTTGTTGTAAGCATTTGAATAGATCTGAATAGCACGTGAGTAACACAATGGAAAGAGAGAGCAAAGCCAAGAGCATTACTTACATAACTGTATTGTCGTCCACTAAGATATCACAGCCATGGGCAGGGCATGAAATGGTCTGAAAAACACAAAAAGGTCAGCCCTTTTAGGAGGGATGTTCCTCCCCTTAGGAAGAACAGTGGTTATCCTGGGTTTTGCATCACAAGGAATTCCAAGGCAACAGACTTCTACAATCTATAGCCAGAGGAGTGTCCCGCTTCTCCCACCACATCCCACGTGTGCCACTGGTTCCTCCTTCCCCAGCCCAGATACCTGCACCAACTCCACAGAATTCTCTCCAGATTCCCCTTAGCAGAGCCTGAAGCCCCCAAACCTTTAGGGTTTGGGTTTTCTCTGTTGTTCTTTTGGGTTTTCTTAAACTTTAGCAGAGAAGACTCTCCCCCGTCTCTCCAATACACAGAATTTCCAGAAGTAAGCCATGAGGTGAGTTGAGATTTTACCTGTCCCATGCCTTCCTCCATTATTTTGGTAGTTAAATATTCACTCCAGCACTGCATACAGAACTTGTGTCCACACTCTAGGCCAGTGAAGTACTGCAGTGACAAAGAACACAAGATATTGCCTCATTTTATCACATGAATTCACTCCATAATTTCATCCTTCTTGGTGCTGTCCAGTTCATCCATCCCACCCCTCATTCCCCATACCTTGAGACGCTGCTACTCATTTTGCATCATCACCCCTACAGAACATTGCCAAGGCAGCCTTAGTCACTCTTCCAAAGACAGACTTTAATCCCCAACCCCAGCAGCAAGGAAAGGTGTGGCCCATGTTTCCATCCTGCCCATTTAAATTTATCCTTGTTTTAGGAGTGTATATGGAGCACAGCATAGCTCTCTCCCATTTTACTTAGGAAATCAGTCAAATAAATGCAACACCAAACAGGTCACAGAGATAAGGATACAGAGTCTTCATTCCTCCTATTTTTTCCCCTTGGCACATGTGGGTGCTGCCCAAAAGTCCCAGACCTCCTCGGGGAACTTCCCCCTGAAACCCAGATGCTCATCAGATGAGGATACTCAAGATCCTAATCGGCAGGTGTAAATTGCTAAATAAAATTCAATAATGATTAGCTGTCACAGACAGCAACAGGGACAACTCCATCCTTGTCTGCATCATCTGCACAGAGCTGTCAAGATATCATCTGGGACTGAGTGGTTGCACAAGGGGTGGAGAAGCAAACACTGCTGAGGAAAGACTGGAATTAAAGTACTTTTCTCTGGTCAGCTTAAGGTTATTTTATACCCAGAGTCAGCACCAAGGAAAAACTGTATTTAAAACACTTCATTTGTACCACTATAGAGGTAATATTTGCTGGCTCAGCTTTTCAAACCAACTTCTCAGCCAGTGAGATAAAACCAGAACTCTATCCTCAGGTACCATCAAACTATGAAACTCCACAGAGGAAAGAATGCGGAATCCTCTGTGGAAGAGCCCTAAACAACAGCAGGATGGTGGTAATTGAGGAGAGGAGAATCCACTTGAGGCAAATGTTCTTCCCAAACCGCCTTCTCAGACACGACAGATTTATTCTGTCCATCCCACAGAGGTGTAAACAGCTGTGTTGCGCTGTCTCTGGATGCTCTGGCATGGGATTGCCCAGGGAAGGTGCCTGTCAGCACCCCTTTCCCACGGGCTGGCAGGCTGTGATTACACTGCTCTGACACTCCTGCCACCAGCACAGGCTGCAGCCTGTGAGCACCAACACGGGTGAATCTGACCTGAGCATCTGACCTGGCTCCTGGTAAAAATAGAGACATCCACCCCAAAAAAACCAGCAAAGAGATCAGAGAGGAGGCTGACACCTATGCGGTGCCAGGTACATCGGCTCCAAGAGTGAAAAAAGACACCTTCCAATTTCTGAACCCTTACTGAGCCAGCTAACAAGGTACCTGATGCTCCACAGATGCTGCTGTGGCCAAGTGACATCTCCTGGAGATGCAGAGTTTGAGTAAAAACGTTTAACATCTGTAACTTTTGGGATGCCACAGCATGAAACCATCCCAAAGACAGCACTGACTTTTCCCTGAATTTTGGCTTCTCCAAATGTGATGGGAAGCAAGCACAGACACGGGAATCACCCCTTACTGAATGCAAATCCTCCTGCAGCAGGCACACATGAGGAACCAGCACAGGACACATCTTCATGTAAGACCTGTTTTGGTTATTTCAGGCAAGGAAAAGCTTTGCTAAATGCCCACAAAAAGGCAGCCACCACCACGCTTCCTCCCAGGCTGCAAGGAATGCAGAGAATCTCTCAGCTCTTTTCTTTACTTTGAGGGAGTTCCCAATTATTTTTGGCTCAGCTGGCAGCAGATGTCACAGGAGCAAGTAAAAAGGCCAACATAAAACCACTAAGGACTGGGGGAGCAGTAACTCCTTAGGCAGCTCATTAGCCCAGGGGACAGCTCTGCAGTCACATCTGTGCTCAACATCTACAGTCTGGACAAAGTAGGATGTTCCCAAAAACACCCCCAGCCCACTCTCCTGAGGGTGAGGGGCAAGAGAAGAGGAAGGCAAAGCCACTACCCTCCCAATTCCTGTCTTACAATAAAGGTGCCACCCAAAATAACTTCTGGGAACTGACACTGCTTGACAGGGACACAGAGCGGGTGAAACATCTCCCTTAAGTCCTCAGACTTGCAGGGTGAGAGCTTCAAATGCCTTGTTTGGTAGGTGCTTCCCAAAACCTCAAACCACATTTCTTTGGAGGTGACTGAAGAGCTACAGAGACTTTGTAGACAGGAGAGAGGCAATATTCAAGACTAACATTCCTGCAACAACTGTGCACTGTAAAACTTCTTAACACCTCCAAACTCTCAGCTTTCCCTAGGCTGAAAGGGGTTCTCAGGGCAAAAACCCCCCAGCTTTCATGTGGAAAAATAATTAGCTGATCATTGCAAGAGCTGAGATTTTAGGTTGGGCATTGAACATAAAAATAATCCTAGAATTTGTAATTCACATCGACTAAAACAGCTTCAAAACAGATTTCAATCATCTTAAGACACAGACACTACAGCCTTTTACAGAAGAAATAATAAATACTGCTTTCCTGTGGACTCCAGCTTTTTTGTAGGGCAAAGAAACAGAGGTTCCCCTCTGACGTCTCTTAACACCAGCAACAGAGACAGCCCTGCGCACCTGCAACATCTCTCTGCTCCAGCTAAAAATCTGCTCTTCTAACAACTGAGCCACTGCTATTTGAGCTACCAAATCAAGAAGCGTTAGTGTGCTTTGTGCTGTTCTTTCCAGTTTCCAAAACTCTGGACAATGCTGGGGGTGTGATTTTGGGGGTGTTCTGGAGGGGCAGCTCCCCCATGAAGAGCAGGTTCCAATAAAGGAAGAATTCCTTACTATCAGCACTTTGCCTTTGGATGAACTCTCCTATTTGAGCTTTTCCACTCATCTCCTTTTCTCCCAGATCTCTCAGCAATATGTCCTGCCCCTGGGAGCCCCTGCAGAGCCTGGACCTCTGAGCAGTGTATTGGAATGCTTCAGTTTGGTCAACAGCAACAAAAAAAAGCAGCACTATCACCCAGGACATTGATGCAGAGCCCCGGCAAGCACTGGGTAACACACTCTCGTGTCTGACCAAGAGGGTATTGTCCAAATATGATAAAGATCCAAAAATATCCACATTTTACTTCTACTCACTTTTATTCTAGACTTCCTAGTTTGACTATTTTGTAGCATTATTTACTGCTTTTAAAAGCTGTTTCCTACCTTGTCTTTCTATTTAAGTAAATCCCCTTGCCCATCACGCTTTTCACAGATTTTTAATTTCACGTATCATTACTCTGCACATCTCAGTTGGTATCTGACCTTTGCAAACATCACCTGCTTGCTTTTTCCTGAACTTTACTACACCATTGCCCGGGCCCCAGCACCCTCAGAGGTGTTCTGCAGGAAAATGTGAAGTTTCAGGTAGGAAATTTGGGGAGTTGCTGGTCAGGTAGCAGTGAGGCCACTGGGTACTCACCGAGTTTGGGTAGTTCAGATAGCAGATCTGACAGGACATGTCCTGGGCTGATGACCTGGTGTTCATCTGGCGCGTTCGAGACTTTTTACTTGGATTAATTACATGACACTCTGCAAAGAGCTTCTCCAAGTTGCCATCGAAGTACCTGCACAACACAGGAGAGAATGAAAACTTAACCACCTTCTAAATCATTTTTCCGTTCTATGTGGCAGTTAAGTGTACAAAGATGCTTTTTATATTTCAAAACTCACACACCCACTACTTCCAAGAAACTCTTTGCTAACACAACATAGAGGTGGATATTAGACGACTACATAATTTCAGAGACTCTCACTTGAATTACACACTCATGAAATTCAGGTACCTTCAATTCTTCAGGTGCATTTCAAGTAATTCGTGATTCTCCCCAGTGACTGCTTTGCATTAGAATTCCAGGACAGGAAACTAGAGCAAGAACACCTGAGTTTGCAGTCCAGGCATTGGAACACCTTCCTAAAGCACAGGTTTGATGCCTCCAAGCTCAATTCTTTTCAACTGAAGCCTTCCATTTTTCCTAATATTCTGATCATTAGCCATTTGAGCATCTTTTCTCTTCAGTCAACCTGAGGTAATTTAACAACCTCCTAAAAAACACAGTTCCAGGTTTACAATGCTTCTGAAGATTAGGTACCTGTTGGAAAGGAGGATGCAAAACTGCTTGGAGGGAGAAAAAAGATCACTTCCTTTCTATTTCCTATTCCCTTAAGGAAAACAATACCGGTTTGCTTTAAAGGCTTTTAAAAAGCTCTTTCTTGGAGAGGAGGACCAAACTGGATTCATTATCAGAAAGCTCAGCCTCTTCCCAGAATCCTTCACACACCTTTCTCCAGCCTGCAGCCGCTGCAAAGAACTAATTAAACCAGACAATTAACCTGCCCCATCACCTGCACACATCCCCCAGCCAAAACCAGTAAGTCATTCCTCCGCTTCTTTACAGCTCTACCTACCAACAAGGCTTGATTTGTAATTGAAAAAATATCAACTTTCCTGCTGTTTCATGCGTTTCTCAATGCAGTTCACGTATTTTAATCCTAAATTTCACGACACTGAATCTGGAAGGAAGTGGTGAATTCTGGCATCACAGCATCCACAAGGCTTTGCCACTGTTCTTCAATGTTAGCTCAGGATTTTACTCAACTAAGTTCTTTTGTTTGCTTAGAGGATTATATTTAGAAATTTGTATGTTATATTTCGATATAAATATATGAAATTAGAATTTAGAAAATTTTAGCAAGTGAATTCAGTGCAGTCTTATTATAGGCAGTATTTGTTTAAGAATCATGGATAAATATTAAGTCCACAAAAGTTTTCCAGCCTTCCAACTCCTCTTAGAGGCAGCAGGAGCAGCACAGGACATGCTCTGAGGAGAGCAGACACACAGCTGGGTGTGAATTTGCAAGGAAAATAGTTTTGTATACAAATGCTATGATGCAACTTGAACCCTGATACTCATGGCCAGCTAAATGCTTATGGAAATACCAGAGGTTTTGGTAGAGGTGGGCTGGTTTTAAAGGTGAATATCCACATCAGGAATTTGACTTTTTTCACCTGGAATTACCTATCCCCTTTAAATATCTATGGATAGTATTTATGCCTCTCCATGCTGTTTTCTTTTCATGCATTTTCCTTCTGAGTAAGTAATTTCCACATTTATTTTCATGTATGTCTCTCAGACTCAAACTCATGCTGCCACTGGGCCGTAAGAACTCCAGAAAATGCAGAGGAAAACGTGGATCTCCCTGAAAACATGCAGTTCCAATGGATACTCCGAAGTCCAACAGCACTCTAACTGCTCCACCACTCCTTACGCAAACATGCCAAGGGCTCAGTCAGAAGACTCTTGCAGCTCCTTCAATGGTTAGGAACAACACCTAATTCCAGCTACCATCCCTTTTTCCCACTTGTTCCAGCATCACCACAGACCATCCACATGGGCAGATCTCCCTTTGCCCTTCCCATGTTCTTTGGTCAAAGGATTCCCAAGCAGCAGCTCTAACACCCTTCCCTCCCACAGCAGGTGAGCTCCATGTGACATTTGCCTACTTCCCTGGCCAGCAAACCTTCTCCGCCACCAATTTCCATTTCCATTCATCCTCCTTGAATCCAAGGAAGCCAAAATACATGCAATCCCAATCCAGATCTGACCCTGATCTCATACAATTTCACTTCGATTTCTCCTGCAAATCTCACCTAATACATCGCAAAAGATGGCTACATTTCTCCAGAGCTCCTCCATGTCAGCATCCCTCCTTACTTCCTTGACAACTCCAAGAATTCTGAATTTTCCTCAAATACTCTCTATTAAAGGGTTGGTTCTTGGTACCGCCATCCTTATTTTCATCCTAGGGAGGAGCACAGCACCTTTAACAGCCTTTTAAATCCTCTGCCCTCCTTTCCCTTCACAATGCAGATACTGAGTAATTCCAGCACTTCTGGCACATGAGAATTTCCTCTATTAATTCTTCAAAGTTCATTTGCTTCATCACAGAGTTGGGGGGGTTTCTGCTATTTTAAAATGAATGGACAAACCAGTGTTTGTCCATTATTTTCACATGTTTCTACTCACCAAGACCAAACCTATAACAATACCAAGTCTTTTTGGCAGAGGGATCAAGCTGTCAGTTCCTTTATCTCCTCAAAATTCCCTCCTGCTGTTTGTAACTGCCTAATCGCCATTTTCCAGACATAATCAAATCCTACCCATGGGAGTATCAAAGATAAAAGGCCTTTTCACTGAAAAAAATTGCTTCTAGTACACACTTTGGGATATTTACTTCCATGGAAGAGCATTTGTGAGTGTCAGTGCATCAATATACTCACAGTAAAAGGTATCTCCACATCAAAACTCCTGCCATGCACCATTTTTCACCTGTTCAGCCTCTGCTGAAGAGAGTAAAGCATTTATTTGTTCCAAGGGAAGCAGGCAGCCAGGTCCTGGAGAAGAGGCAATCTGGGCATTCCTGACATCCCTCCTCCGCTCAGAGGGAACAGGAACATGTGGCCACCACGATAAGCAGCTACAAGGGATTGCTGTACCTCTGGCTGTGCGCCTCCAGGGATTAAATCGGGCCTTGGGGACATGCTGAGACACTTTTCTCTTAACAAAATGACCAGAGGAAGGCACATAAAGCAGGAGAGCTGCATTTTAACCTCTTCATCACACAGAGGTTCCTCCCCAAACTCCCCTCAGGAGAGGACACCATCAGCCATAGTAAAATTGGAAGGTAATCAAGATAAGGTTCAAGCTAAAGCACTTTATTCACTTGTTTCTGAGGTGATGTGGTCATTCTGCACCTGCTGCTCTCCTGTCCCTATGAATCAAGCTTGCAAGACCCAGGAAAATAATATCTGACATCTTTATTCTCTTAAACACATGCAGCATGTCAGAGGCTGAACTAGTATTTCCTCCACTCTCCATTTCCATCCTACAAACAAATCCACCCCAAACCCCCAGTTTTGCTTTTGCACACAAACAATCAGTGCTTCACCAGTAGGACAGGGCAGTTTTTCAATTGTGGCTGTTATTACTTTACTGTAAGCGGAATAAATACCTGTAGCACGGCTGCCCTCTCAATACCACTGTGCAATTACTCCATGACAAAGCTAGCACAGACGATAACAACCTGCTCGTTAAAAATAGGCATAACAAGGCTAAAAAAAAGTGGGAAAACATAGAAATTGTCATGTCACAAGATCAGACCTCCCCACTTATCAAAAAAAGAGAAGCCACTTGGTTAAATTGCTTTCCTCCAGGCCAGGTCTGATAAGGCTGGGAGGTTGTGCTGACTCACCACGAGCTAAGGGAAAACAGGCACTGATTAGGAACTGCAAATACACACCATCAAACAACAGGAACTTTCACGCAAAATGTCTGTTTTGGGGTTTTTTTCCCCTTAATCCTCACCTATCACCACAGCAATGACCAAACCCTCTTGAACACCAAAAGCCTGCTCTCAGCCTCCTTCCCAGCTTCCTTCCTACTCATGCTTTAACACGGCTGAGCACTCCAAAAGATTTCATGGAAGTTATTTGGTGCAGAAGTGACAGAAGACAGCACCAGGCACTCGAGAGATCACAGCTTGGTGTTTTTCTAATACGACAGGACATCAATAAGCACCAAAACTGGGACCAGTGTGCAACAGGTCTGCCTAAGCAAGTCATGTATTCTATTACTCACAGGGGTAATCCTGCTGAGTTAAGTATTTTAATGAATATATTTACCTGTGGATTTGTAAATATAACGTGTACTTAAACTGTAAAAACCTTAACAATAACGCGTCACACTGACCTGGCTGGCACCTCCCTTGAGAAAAAAAACAAAAACAAAACCAGAGCCCAATTTTTATTTTTAAATTGATGGCAGCCCTAAACAAGGTTTCAATAACAAGGGACAAAACCTGCTGTACAAAGGGATGGCTTTTCAGTGCACTTGTGTAGAGGTATCTCACAGCCAAGGAGAGTGAACTTTACCCTGACCAAGAGAACCAGCCCAAGAAACTCAAATACCAAGTGAACAGACATGTTGCAGAGCAGGAATTAAATCAGAATTCTTAACGGCTGTAGTCAGAGTTAAATAGTGGCTATATTTGTAACACAAAGCTTTCAGACTTCCAACATTTACTAAAAGAGGTCAATCTCGGGAAAATAAGGACTAGAAAGCTGTAAAAAAATACAATCACTTCAGAAAAAAGTCTAGGTTAAACAAAACATAAGAGATACCTGAGCACCATCACTAACCAAAAATATTACACAAAGGGGACTAAAGATGTCCTAAATCCATTAGCCAAGGATAGCAGAAATATTTATACTCCAAAATAATTACTAACGGTGTGAAAATCTTTGCTCCTCTTTCCCTGGGTGACAGAGTACCAAAGTACAGGGGCTCAGCTCAGAGCTCAGTGAAGGGACATTTATCAATTCACAAGAGCACCAACAATTGCTCCTGGTTTACCAAGCACATCTCATCTTCCCATACCCTGACCATCAGGCAAAGGAAATGGTAATTAAGAGAAAGTCAAACTACTGATCCTACCAGGCCCTCCACACTCACCCACTGGTCACTTCACACCTGGTAAGACCAGCAGAGACCACAACAAGCAAGTCCTTGTACAGCTTTTACTGCTCCTTTTGGTCCAGATTAATTCTCCTCCCAGTTTCTAAAGTAAATTAAATTCTCCAGCTCCCTTATCTCTCTTCAACACCAACACTGGCATTGGAATGAACCAAATGCAGCTGGATTTGGTTCCCACTGTATAACAACAAACTGAAAAATACCTTTACCAAGCAACATTCCAAGAGCTAGGAATCATAGATGGGAAATAACCACAAAACACTCCTCTCTGATGAGGAGGGAGAGGCAAAATTCAAGCCATTATTTACAGACACTTAAGAAAACCTGGAGCTGTGTAGATGAAGACAAGGCAGGACCATTATCAGTCAGGAACAACTTAGCCTTGGCCAGCAAATAAACATGTCAGGAATACACATGCCAGCACGACAGGCAAGAGCAGCTAAACCCAAATCCAAAACAGTGCCTAGATAAAAAGAACCTGTTCCTGCTTGCTTTTGCCAAAGCCTGTCCAAATGCTGTGCCTGTATGTGTTCAAACTGGAAATCCCTCTTTCCAATGGGCAGCTTAACTCCCACAACTTCTAAGTCTAACCAGGCACCAATAATATTAAAATGAGGAGTCACAAGTCACCCTTAGCTGGGAAAGGGGGAACATTTAGAGCTTACACAAAAGAGTCTCCTGCCACACACTGTGCATTCATCCATCTTCAACTCATCCAGGAACAAACATTTCTTCCAGCTCTGTGGCACAAGGCAGTTGCATGCTAAGGTGGCTGCTTACCTCTCCATCAGCTTCTCCTTATCCCAATTGAAGTGGCTAAGCAGTATTCGAGTGATAGTCGCTGGATTCTGGAGAAAGAAGAGAAAAACAATCAATAATTGAGTAACCAAGCCGGAGTGAGAACACTTAGCAGAGCTTTGAATAGGCAAAGGGAAAATCAGGGTGTCTGATAACATCATCTGTTCAGACAATACATATTTGCTGGCATGGACTGGGAAATAGCTGGACTTGACAGATAGACAAATTTAAAAGGAAAAAAAAAAACAACTCTATAAATCCAAATGTCTACATAAAATGAGAATTTGGTTGAAGATTTAAGGACCAGATTACTTACACCTACCACAGTGCCAACATCACATCCAGCATGCCCACACAATGCAATTCCAGGATGTCTGTAAAATACAGGAAGGGCTGATTTCCACCCATCATACCCATTTTTGCCACAATCTCCACACTACTTGCAGAGCAAGAATATTCCAGCCCTGACCATCAAAACACTTGGGCTGAAAACTCTCCCAGAAAACAACTGGCTGCTAGTGTAAGATGACAAAGTCCTTGGAAGATCCCAGATGTTCCTGAAGCACCATGAAATCCAGAAAAAACTCATGGAACCATACAGCTAAAGAAAGACATACAGCCTAGAAAGGTCAGAAAGAAGGTAGAACATAAGAGCTGATTTTCACTTGCGTACAAGTTTTTCTTCCAACTAAATCTGTATCATCAGCCGAGAGTTTGATTATATGAGAAACACACCAGACCATATGTCTTGTTACACCCCAGAACCACGTTTTAGCTCCCCACATGCACTCTGGGCTCAGTTTTAGGACCATTTACATGCAAAGGAAACAAGAGGAGCGCCCTAAGAGCAACTGTGTGTACTTTGCCATTTGACACCAAAATGGAAGTTTGCCTCAGGGCCAATGTTCAATGGACACTCTGAAGCTGTTGAAAAGCAGGACATAAACCAGCAATGTGATTTCCTGAGCCCTGGAGCTACAGCCACAACCTGATGCTGCCAAAAGCCAATGCTGTCACCCACAGCAGCGATCCCACCCCATCCCTGCATGTCCTACCCTCACCAGTCCATCCCACTATAGCCATTTTATGCTGCAAATAATGGCTCAGAAACTGATCTTCTCTTTTCCTTTAGGTTGTTTTTTTCATGGAATCAGTTCTCCGATCTATTTGATTGCCTGACCACACAAACAGCTGCATTAGCTGGGGAAAGCAGGACAGCCTCTTTCACCACCAACACCAACAAAACCTTCACTGAAATAAAGCCCTCGAGTGACAGTGTAATAAGCACAAAGAACCAGTCTTGTGGTTTATACTATAAAAAGTGACACTCCTCTCCTTCTGCAGTGTGTTCTGACTCTTATTAATGCCAGCACAGATTGTTTAAGGCCAAACTAAGAATTTTTTTCCAGCTTAAAAAGCCCATGTGAACCAAAGCAGCTTTAGAAAGGTTTGACCAGATCCCTGATCCAGTCCCTGTGGAACCCCATAAAAAGCTGGGACAGCAGATCTACACAGTATGGGGCAGGAGGTACCAGAAATGGGTACTGCCTAACACTGCAAGGTGACAATGTGGTTCCGGTCCATATCTGAACCAGTCTCCCAGGTGACAGGGATCCAGGCTCTTCCCTACAGCAACACCAGGTGCCTGGCTGACAACCACGTGTCACCAGCTCTCCGTCAGTATCCCTCCCTCATCCAGCCCTGCAGAGGGGAGCAAGCAGCTCAACTCTTTCAAGTCAGTCCTGCCAACAAGAAGCTTTATGGAAATTTAAGGGTCTCCTTCACCAAAAGGCTCCTCCAGCAGCCTCTTTCGGGGTTTAGTGTCTGATCTTTCCTGGTTATTTTGTATTTGGGTCTCCACACCATCCTTTTCTGTAACTCTATCTGTACTATGTAGCAGTACCTAAAGGATTTCTTAAAAGCTCACTTAGAAACAATTCCTAGAGCAATTTAATCAAAGATGAAAATATACCTTAGTCAATAAACCAGTCTTATCTCTAGATTATCTCAGTTATGATACCAGACCTTGTAATTCTCCAGTTATGAATTTCAGACAGCAAAGCACACAGGCCTTCAACATAAGGAGTCTTCACTCAGCCCAGAGATCTGCCAGATGTACAGAGAAACACAATTTTCTTTATTTCTCAAGCAAAGGCATTGAGAAAGCCTTAATTAAAATCAGCCTGAAGTCTTGTCCTACCTTCTGCCACAGCAGCCCACTTGGCCACTTATTAAGGCTT
Organism: Cnemophilus loriae; assembly: GCA_013397755.1. NCBI lineage: Eukaryota > Metazoa > Chordata > Aves > Passeriformes > Corvidae > Cnemophilus > Cnemophilus loriae. The sequence continues at coordinate 402,566 of VZTF01000567.1, forward strand.
CTGGGAATACCTATTAATCACTTAGTGGACTAAGAGGCAGCTGAGGTAGTGGTCTCTGGCTGACTTTAAAAAGAAGGTTTCTCCTGCACTGAAGAAAAAATTATGGTACATGGATAAGAAACTCAAACGGTCTGCAGTGATTATTAAGTAGAACAAAGCTGATCCAGCAAATACCACTCCCCAAAGGACGTGTGGTTGGAAAGGACAAGAAGGTTTCATCTGTGGCTTCCCTATTTTTCCAACACACAGGCACTTCAGCTTTCCGAAAGTTTCCCTAGGTCAGAGCCCCCAGATATCCCAGCACTGCGAGATCAGGGTACAAAACTGGATGTTATTTAGGATTATACTGTTGACTCAGTGTACTATCACCTTCTCCTGGCTTGCTGGGCTCCAGCTTCCTCCAGCACTGCTGGCTGAACATTTAAAAAAGAAAGGAAACGCCAGCAGCATGACAAGCTCCCACCAGAAATAGCTGGCCTGCCTGCTTTCACTGCCTGCCACATCCCAGATGTAGCATTCAAACCTTCCCTGGCTGTTTCCTGGATACAGAAGGCAAGGATTAACACAGCCCTGCCCTTGCTCATCCCTGGACAGGGATACAATCTGGGCTGGCAGTGCACAGGGAGCACAGAAGACTGAGAGGGAGGCAGCTAAGGGGCAAACCAGAGTTAAACACAAATGCCAAAAGTTCTGGCATGAAGGATTGTTCCAGTCTAAGACCAGGCACACCATCATGGAACAGCTGTTCCATGGGAATTAGCTCACATGCACACACCTCCCTCACAATCATTCCGGAGCACTGCTGGAGGAGTCAACAACAGCACCCACCCCACTGAGAGCTGTGTCCTGTACCTCAGGCACACAGGGTTAAAACACCACCAAAATAATGTGATATTTCCACACCAGTTCTACTCCAGCCTTCCACCAACCTTTAGCCATTGCTCTGGACACTTATGCTGTAAAAATTAATGGAATGTCCAAATACTGGGTTACATAGCACTGGGAAGTCACAGGCTCTGTTCTGCCTCCTCGTTTGGCACACAGGATTATTTCCTACGACTGACACCACGCAGATTAGTTATGAACAGGCTCCACTGCCGCTCAGACAGGATTACTCCTGAGGCTGCAAGAGCACGCTCCTACTAAGGCTATTTTCTGTTTACAAAGACGAATTTTCCTACGGAAAGCAGCCAGGGACGGACAGACAGCAAGGGAACAGCCAACATGTTCTCCTCCAAACGTGGTCTGATGAAAGCTGAAACAGCAGATCTCACTTACAGCAGCCTCCTATTAAATTTTACATGTCGGAGCCAAGGCAGATTGCCTGCAGCCGAGGGCAGCAAGCCTGTTGATATCCAGATAGGAACAAACCTGAGGAAAGCAGCCATTTTGATGAAATTCTCCGGGCACTTCAAAAGATTCCCTAACAAAACATTCCAAATAAAGCTGTGCCCAGAGAGAAACAACCTCAGTCCTTCAGCAGGGATTTTTTTTTTTTTNTTGCCTAACAAAGCAACCAAGTCCCACATATGCTTCAAACAAATTCCACTCCACCACAGCTTTTCACTGGAGGTATTTACATTTACTGTCCTTATCTACGTTGCCATGCTCCAGCACACCAATGCAAGCAGGATATACAGCAACAGGAAGCCTTACAAAGGTCTGCACTTCACCAAAGAAGCATTATTGATTCAAATAAAACTCCTTAATTTAATAGAATTTAATTTGACTGGAAGCTTCATCAGAGATAAGAGTTAGAATTCTTTTTGCTGTCAAAATAAGAAAGTATGAATCGGAAGGAAGAATCTGGATGCACTTAAATGCATAAATGAATTATAAATTAAATATTATTAGAACATTAGCTTGAATCAGAATTTCCAAGCAGCACAATTTGCTGAATGACAGTTGGGAGCATTTGATCCATTCATGTTTCCATCCATCAAGATGAGCTGCATGGTTAATTCTTGATGTTATTACCAAGAAAAGCACATTTTACAGTTCAGCTTCTCCTCACATGCTGGGAGTCAGCTCCTGGTTTAGTTTCAGCATTTACTGCAAACAAAAACCATTTAAGAACAACTTAAGCTCAGTTCTCCAGCAAAATCCTTTCCCACCTCCTGGAGACATGATATTGATAAATTCTTTGGTTTGTTTCTTTCCACATCATGGCTGGTTTTGTTTTCTACCCATTGCAGCTTCTGCATTCCAACAGTTTTCATCCCAACTGCAGGACCTCCATCCCAATAACAGAGGTTTTTACAGCTATAAAGATTTGATGCTGCTTCCAGTTGGGTTTTCTACACAATTGCTTTGTACTTCTACATCCAAGCAGATGCTGCAGAAACCCTGGCTTTGCTCAAGCCTCAAAAGTCTGTACAGGGTTCAAACCTCAGCAATGTCCACTGCTGTATTCCATGGGGACACAAGACTGGGTTTACATTCCCCAGCAGAAGGAAACCGATGGTTTCACATCAGCTGACAAGACTGAGGGTTTGGCTTGGTGGAGGAAAAAAAAGCCATGACAAGCTAATGCTGGTCTGAAGCCAAGCAGCACAAACATCTGCTCCAGTGAAGTGGCACCTGGGGACAGCCGCCACACCACCACTGTAAATATTTAACCAGCCAAAGCCCCAGCATTTGCAATAGTAGAGCACCAAGTGGAAATTCTCACTGCCCAGCATCTCCAAGGCTTGTCACATGCACACTGTGCCATGGGAGAAGCGCTGATAAACAACCCACAGGTCACGTTTTATGGCAGCAGGGAGAAGAGGAGCAACCCCACCATGAGAGACTGTGACCAACACCACACACCAGGCACCAAAGAGCTGCTTCATCGCGTAATAACCAAAGGGCACCAGCCCAAAATTCTGCAATAGCCTGGTATCTGCGCCACTTGAACCCTCTGCTCTTCACCTGCACCTCTCCCAGCCCTACACAGATAATCTCAGATATAAAGATACAGCTAGAAAGTGTCTTAAATCAGCTTTTAACCTGCTAAAACACATCACAGTACAACTGTCAGCAAGAGGTTTGCACTGTTCTGCCAGTGCACTGAGTAACCTTCACTTGTGGAGATCCATTCACATCCATTCTTCCGGGAGACAATTACAGGAAATCTTACAAGCACAAAATCTCATTTCTAGCAGCTTAATAAAATTCCCAGGAAGCTAGCACAGAAGATGAGACCCCAGTGTTGAGTACTTCCAGGATGTGATCTCAAACTTTCTAGTTTTTAACCACCACCAACTGAGCACTCTGAGAAGCTGCTGGAAAACTTCCGTGTAATCTAATATTCCCTGGCTCGATTACAGCCAGAACATGAGAGGCCTGCTGTGAGAAGAGGACAGCAGCTAAACAGATCAATCTGCCAACCCATCCGTGCTCTCTCCCTCTGCCATCCCCTGGGGTTTGGGAGAGAATCACACCATGGGACGTTTCTGCCATTGGCCATCTCAGGGTTGACAGGGACAGCACAACATACTGGTGGATCTCAGATACTTCTCAACTTCCTGTTAGAGATAGCAACAACATCAGTACTGCTCATTCTCTGTACCCCATTAAGGGGATGGTCTTTGCATTCACTGAAGCCATATCAGAAGACTTGAGTTAGAACTCTAAACCACCTGAAAATGTACCAGTTTCCTGCCATTTCCACACAACTTCGCAAAAAGCCAAGCTACTCCCTGTGACTGTTGTCATCTGCTGTCCTCCATCTGGCATTTGTCACCTCACTATAACTTCCCATTAACACATACAGAGCCTTCAACTTCGACACCGATCATCTCCTCAGCTCCCTACATCTTTCTTCATCTCATTAACTTCCCTTCACACGTCACCTCCTAATACTGAAAATTAAGTTTTACGGAGTTACTGAATTAGTACCACTACATGATGGCACCAAATGGCAGCTTGATCTGATCTCAGTTTGTAGTAACTTACCTGCACTTTACTGACTGTTTCCAGCTCTGATGAACATACGTTCTTCTAGCATGGGAAGATAATAAAAAGCAACTTTGGCAAAAACTCTGTTAGTTCAGTTAATTGGTTCAAGAGACAGAAATGAAGCAGTCAGCTGCTTTATATTTTCTCAGAGCCTTTTGGAAAGCTTTCAGTTTAATGATTAGGAGCTGCAGTGAAGAGCCATTGTCTAACACGGCTTTTAAAATCAGAAAAAAATACTAAAGCAACAATTCCAGGATGAATTAGCAAATTTGGAAATGCAAAAACTGAATTCACACTGTAATACTTCTAAATAAAAGAAGATGGCATGGATTCGCCCTGCTGCTCTCAGACGACTGCAGAAGCTCCACCACCAACTCAACACATACTAAAAACAACCAGGGAAGGTCTCTTCCAGCATTTCAGCTATGCTAGCTTCCATAGCAGGAGAGCTAGGATTTGATAACACGACACAGAGATGCTAACCTTTATTTTATACATTTAATCTGAAGAACACTTTGGTTTCTACTTCCTTTTGCTATAGTTCTGGAGCATAAAGTTCATCCTTTAAAGAGGAAGGACCCACAGGTCCTGAGCTGATGTTTTATTGCCCACAACAGCAGTATCACCCAAAGGATTTCACTCTTCCTAGTGTCTCCCAGCACAAGAAATTCCAACATATGAACGAAAGCCCAGCAAAGCTGGGTAGACAACAGGAGCCCCAGCTCTGGTTTCCGGAGTCTCCGCTGAGCGTCTGCAGCTGCCGTGCTGAGCACCGGAGTGGGAGCACATGAATGCCAGAGTACGCTGCAAAACGGCTTTATTCAACCCAGTGCCTCCCACTCAAGGAGTTGCAAAGACTTGCCTTAAAAGAGTAGGAGAAGGTGATGGCATCATTTCCATATAATTCTTCCAGTTTACTATTTCAGCAGCTCCATAACATCTCCCCTCCCACTCTGGAGGAAGCAAACAGCCCCCAGCGCTGCAGCCAGGCGGGGGACAAGGTGAGAGCAAAAACCCTGCAAGTTTTGGCTACCACGGATATAAAGGGCCTGTGGGTTCATCCAGGTAAACTCTAAGTCCCTGGTAATCACCAATTTCCCCTGAAGTCAAACCTTCAGTCAACATCCAGTGCCACAGAGTTGCTCCAACAGGACGAGAGTCCAGGAAATAGAAATGGATATTTAGGAAATCAGTAACGGACCTCTGCGTCCCCATCACAAACGACACACGGTCACCTTCTCTGCTTGTCAACAGAACACCACTCCCACAACCAGTGTCCACAAAGCACACCTGAGCCCCCTTCCCCCTTGACACCACTGCTCTTCCAGACCTCCAGGTTCCATTTTTCCTCTTCTATCCAACATGACCCTGATCCTATTGAAATTCTCACCCCACCACACTTAGTTTGGACCCGCCACATAGTTACTGCACTGATCTTATACGTGGATCACAAATGTGTCCAGCACCATCAGACACAAAAACTCAGGTTTTCTCCAGATCACAAGCATCCCTAAGGAAGAAAAAGCATCATTAGATACTTTCAGTTCTACACAGTCTCTAGAAGACTACACATGGAGACAGTTTCAATTCTTCTCTCAGACCAAGATAACAACTCACTAACGCCTGGCTTGAATAAAATACACTGTGTTGCTTCAAGGGGAAAGCAAAAGCACGTTTTGCCACAGAAAGAAACGATACTGAATGAAGGCAGTGACTGGCAATGAGTACCAAAACACTATGGCTTGGCCCAAGAGCACAGAAATCTCTCTCCCTGCACAAGATTCCAAAGAGGCCAAGGAAGACTCTAGACACCCAGAACAGCTTAGCTGTGCACCAGCTCTATTTCTGCCTATGAGATGAAGTGACAGCTACTTGGATTATGACTTTAATCTGAAATAGGGCAGTAACTAGGCAAGACCAGACCAGCTCAGAAAATATTTATTCAGCAGCAACACAAGCTCACACAAGCACTGGCTCCTGGACTTGCCACTGGCCAGTCAGTGATGGGAGCACAAGTGACCAGACACAGGAACTGACTGGGTGAAGGGGGCTGCTGGTTTATTTTAACACAGATGGGATCACCGTGTCACTAGACAGCTGAGCTGGCACAACCTGGACAACAAGGACTTGCCTCCAAGAAATCTGTTTGTCTCAGTCTGCCAAGAGCCAAGGCATGTTAAAGCTGGGTCTTCCCATATCAAAAGACCCCCAAATCTTCTCATCCCAAAGACTGTAAAGCATATTGGGGTATACTTTGATGCCAGGTACAGTCTTTTTTTCTCCATTATCCCACCAGCTACAAAGAGCAGGCCCTCACCCTCCTCACCCCAGTGTCTGCGGGCTGTATTCACCTGGGCTAACACATAGCAGATCTTGATATTAAACTGTGGGAATACTGCCAATATCTACTACCAAGTGTCCTCAACGTAACCATGTGAGCCTGACAGAAATACACTTTTTTTTAAGGTCTTTTATTAGTCAATGTTGGAAAGACTGGAAGTGGCATATGTCAGGTCAGCTACCCATCAAGCTGATAAAAGCAAACAACCCAAAGCACCACATTTGGTTTTCATGGGAATGCTGTCTTCAGCGACTCAACTCCTGAATGAACTGTGCACTTCTGGGAGAGTACAGGTCTGCAGATGTGAGCTCCAGAAACTGTCCTGTTTGCAGGCAGAAATGGATGTTAAAGGACTAAAGCTGAAAGATGAACTGTTCATCTGCTTTCTTTCTTTAAATCATTTTGTACAAGTCTTCTGGAGTCTCAAAAAAGCTTTCCCTGCTCTTTTCCCTCACTCCACTATGTATTGGTACACTGACTCCGCTTTCACCACATTGTGCCCTGCCAGGGTTTGGCCCAGAGGCACCCAAAGGACTGTACCAGCATCCTGGGGTTTATAAATCTGTAGGAGACTGGCACTGTTCCTCCACACCAGGAAGGAAAACTGCTGGCTCTGCTGGCTCCTGCTTCCAGCAGCTCATGCAGCATAAGGAACAGTCACCTCAGCTCTGGCCAGTGAATGATTTCCCAGTCCACAGTACCCAGCACTTCATGGATTTTGCACACCTTTAGAACAACAGAGCTCTGCTTTTGCTGCTTTAAGCACATTCAGAGGCACCACCCAGTCCAGTGCAGTGTTAGGAGGCTGCTATGAGCAGATCAGTGGAGGAAGTATCAGAAGCAACTTGAAGAAATAATGATACCATGGCATACTTGAAATATTTAGAAGAAATCAGACAAACTCTGGGAGGATGAAGGTATTTTTCTAATACGCAGCATCACAGTTATACTGGGACAGGTAAATTCCCAATAACTTGTGGATTTTTTTCCATAGCCTATTTCCACAGCAGATCTGTCTGTAGGCTCAAACTTGTGCCATGAAAACAACTAATTGATTTTCCGGGTTAACTTTTGTAAGTTCTCAGCAAAGGGCTCTCAAATTGCCCTTCCGGATGATGATTTAAGGATGTTCCCTCTTTAGACAAGCAGAGGAGCAGCCCCCAAGGATGTTCAGCATAAATATGTCTCTCAAACACTGCTGGTGAAGTCTCAGGTTCTGGGTGATCTGCCTCCCACCAGCTTTTGTTACTGGGCACTGCTGGAGAACACCTATCACAGGGTGCTTGGGCACAAAGACACGTGAGTTGTTTAGTATATAAGATATAATCCAGCCAAACTCTGTATCACCACTGTTGATTCCTAAAAATCACACGGTAACCTGACTGCGAACAGAGGTTTATCCCCAGAAATTACAGTTCTCAGACATGCCTGTGCAGCCTATCCTGAATCCTGACTTCCAGTTCAGAACATTATAATTAACATTTTCCAACAAATACACAAACAGGAAGAAGAAAATGGTAAGGGATAACTTCTTCCATGAGCACAATGAGGTGGCACCCACAAATCCTTGCAAGTTAAAGATCTACCATGGTAAGTAAACAAAATCCATCCCAATGAATAACTTCTCTTATGGCAATGGCCAGGTTACTTCAAAAATATTTGGATACTTAGTCACTGGTGGCATGCAAGTGTTAACCCCTTCAGCGACAGTGTGACTGATGAGAAACATGCGCTTAGAACAAGAATTTTTAGCCAAGGGTGATTCACATGAGCATTTTTGGAGGAAAAAAAAAATCCTTAACATTCTTCTATTTTTTCTTTCTCCTCTAGGCCCCAGTAAGGTGAGCACTTGATACTTTTCTTCAGTTCTCTGTCCCTCATTGCTTCTGATTTTGTCCCTTCTTCAAAGGAACACTCATTTTTATGATCCACTCCCTCTTCACTTGGGCAAAGAGGAACTTTTCCCATCTCAGTAAAGAATCACCACACTCCACAGTATTTTAGGAAAGAAAAAAAACATGTTCCTTCGGGTGATTTCATCTCCCCATCACAGGCAAAATATGTTTTAAACACCCAATGTGACCCTGACAAACAGGCAGGAAATCCATTCTGGTGATGCCTATGCCTTAGTCTACAACTCTCAATCAAGAAAAAAAAAATAATTTAGCCATCTTAAGAAACTCTTTAGGCCCAGGAAACCACTGCCAATGCAGCAGTGGCTTGGGGATGTAATCTTTGGCAGCATCTTGACGCTGGCAGCAGCCCCAGCGCAGATGTGGTTGTGGCTTGTACCACTTCCCCGCAAAAAGCAGCTTTACCTGCAAAAGCACTTTGTTCTGCTGGCACAACCTGCATCTGCACTTGGAAAACCTGCCAGCATCCTTTTCCCAACAAGCCTCTTCTAGCTCAGATCATTTTTTAATGATGACTTCGCAGTTTATTTACCACACTCTGCTCATTTATTCTTACTTAGTTTTACAGCCAACAAAACACAGCCCTGGCAACACGTTATTTTATAAGCCGCGATTTCCGCTACAAGAAGTAATTTTGCCTGTTTACACCCCAAAACGTTTTCCTCCGAGGGCTCTGCCAGAAGCCACCTTTGAAGAAAGAATATTCTGGAGGCATGAGGAGTTTAGCAATCACTTGCTCGCTCTTGTTCCCAACAAGACATATCTCAAAGTCTAACTGCAGTCTCTAATTGCTGCAGGTATTTTTAACCAGCTACCTGAGCTCCCTCGAGTTAAGGGAAGATAGTCTGGTGGGATCTGATACAGAAATAGCAGAACACAAATCATACAGCAGTGGGGGAGAATGGGAAACCTCCAGTGTTTTCACCATTTTCTCATTTCAGGGCTTTGAAGACTTGCCTCGACACAGACTTGCACTCATTTAATCAGAAGCGCTTCTACAGCTGTTGAGTCAAACCAGCAAGTAGGTGCAGATTCCCTACCTCTATTCCCTTTTGGTAGGGAATGGGAAACAAACCTAGATATGCAATTTTGTATATGATGGACTGTGCACTAGCTGACAAGGATATCCCTTGTTCCTCTCCCATTAAAATATTACTATCATCAAGACACTGGGCTTCTGCAAGAGGAAAAACCCACCTAATCAGCCCTGCCTTGTAACTGCTGTGCAGGGCAGCAAGAGGAATAATTACACTAATGACTGGTGAATAATTGAGTGCACTGAACAGGCTGGCACCCAGCCTCCTCCAAATCCCAGTGCTGCCTGCAGAGACACCCTGGCAAAGGACAGCAGGGAATTACACCACGGCACACGAGAGTGACATAGATCCCAAACACCCTCTCTCCAGAGAGTTTCAGTATCCATCATCCCTAAAGAGAACTCCAAGTCCTTGCACTGTTCCCCTCCTAGAAGTTATCATTCCAGCCAGAAATGATTTTGTGCACATTTCCAAGCATCAATTTCAGGTCTATTAACAATACAAATAAGGACATTTCAAGCATGTCATATTACCAAGTAAAATAAAGAGACTGGTTATTACAGAACAAGCTAATGCATATCCAAAATGTGTATAAATCAAAGAGTATCACCTCAATTTGCTCAGATGGCCTTTCAGTCATTACAGAAGTATTACGAACTATCAAAACAAAGACATACAACACATTATTTCATCAGACCTCCACAGTGTACAGAAATATAAAATTTTTAAATTTAATTGTTATTTTATATTATGGATATTTTCCTCTATGCACACCAGGTGAGATTTTACTCCAAGGACCTTCCACTTTCCACTGTTGCTCCCAGAAGAAAAGTTATGCTGCTAACTAAGAGCTGGAATGTTGCTCTTCCTCCCTTTTTATTAAAAAGCTGCTGTTCAGCCTAGTTTTAATACACACTGGTCAATAAAGCTCTGTCACTTCCAAGCTCCTGCTCTGGAATCCAACCTCAAGACACGGCTCTCCCTTTCTACATCATTCCTTTCAATCCCTATTTCTCAGATCCTAGATGACTAGGATAAAGATAAGCAGGAGTTAACTCAGTCTTAAGTTTTTCTTCCCACACAGGAAAGCTCATTGCAAGGGAGACTGTTTATTCATGTGAGTCCTCCTGGTTTCCTCTAATCCCTCTCCACGTTTCTATCTGCCAGACAAAGGAATGCTGATTGCATTCATGTTTTGTTGCGCACGAACACACCAAGCCCACAGTTACCAGCTGCAGAGGGGATCAAAATTTTGAAGAACTCTCCAGAGCTCTTTCCAAAGTTAAATATGCACCTCTAACTAGATATGCACACAAAACAGGCCACAGAAATGGTGAGGTGTGGATACACATCCATTTGTTTTGCTGACAGAGTTGAACAATTCAAACACCATCACTTTGGGCACCTGGAGCAAAGCAGCTGCTCATGGGGTCAGAGGGCTGAGCAAGAAGAGTAGAGAGGAGATACTTTTAACTGGAGAGTTTCCCCGATCTCCTGCATTCTATGGCCCTGCAAACAGCTGTATCCAGGCAGTCAGGGAACAGGAACTGTCCAAGAGCAATATCCACGTAACTATGTGGTGGGTACACGTGTCTGTACGTCCCAAGAAACACCACCAGGGATGAGTATCAGACACTCAAACAACAGAATGGTTCGAGTGCGTTGGTGTCTCAAGCCAACCAAGCCTATCCCAAGTGCCCCAACTCAGAAAACCAAAGACAAACCCCAAAGAAGAGACCCAGAGCGAAGCACTGCACTGTCACTATCGTATGAGGTCCACACACACATCAAAGCAGCACAGGATGGTAAAAACAGCCATGTCCTGCTGTGATTTTTACACAAGGGTGTTGTTCAAATACCAGCTCCTTCCTCTGTGGCTCTGGAAGAGTTTTGCTGAAGAAAACAGCAAGAAAACACCCTTTGCAGGGCAGCACCTGACACGCTCCTTCAGAGGCTGACCCAGTCACGAACACCAGGCAGGAAGTGGGAACCTCCAGAACCACCTCAAATTTTCATTTCTTTACCTTGGAAGAAAGTCTCTTCAGACTGTCTCCTTATTAAGAATAGCAAATATTAGTTTAAAAAGAATCTTTGAACTAACACCCAAAAAAATCAGTTATTTTGGAATTTGACTACTTTCAGGTGCAATTATACAGATTCTTCTGGTTCTACTAAGTTTTTACTGTGTGTTCTCCACTTTGAGAGGACTTTAACTGTGCCCAAGTAGAATCCTTCTGAGCAGGAACTCCTACTCTATCCTGACTACCTGTTGGGAAACAGAGTTTAGAGTCTGCATCCCTCATCTGCAGAAATTACTGCAACAATCACGGACAGTTTTTCTGAATGGCTGCAAATGCAATAAGCAAATATCCAAGCTTTTAATTTCAAACATTAGGATTATCTCCCTCCAGCTCCCAAATTCCTCAAATCACAAAGCAACGAAAGCTTCATCTGTTGTGAATTAAAATGCACATGAAAAGGCCTATCTGTGGTGTCACAGTACATGGGGAGTCCCTCTGAAACCTTCATGTTTCAGACACAAGTACTCTACCATGAGACCTAATTTTGAAGCAGATGGCCAAGACATGATCCTTGCACTGCTTGTCCCTGGAAACAAGAGGTGCCACATGGTGCTCTAGGATGTAAGTTTTTAACCAAGGAAGATACAAAACCAGCAATGTTTTAGAAAGACTGGGAAGAAGGCACACTTAATGTGCCAGCATCAGTAAGTGGGCACGAGTGGAAACCACCAGAAGATCAAGAAGCCCAGCTTTAGGTAGGTTGTACACTCAATTATTACCAGATTACAGCCAAGAGCCACCTGCTCACAGGGCTCTCAATTACTGCCCCGTCCCCAGCAGCTGTATTTGGCTCCTCTCCCAAATACATCCGCAGACGACCACAACCTTCTGCCATCACACAAACATGCTGGAGCCTGGCAACAAGGACAGGCACCGTAACACAGCCATGGAGAAGCTGTGCTCTCCTCTCCTTCTATCTGGGCTCCATGCTTCTCCAGAGGGAGGACACCAAGAGGGGACGCACATCCCTCCAAAGCCAATTCTTTGCTTCTCCGTTTTTATTAGGCAGTGGCAATGCCTACCCAGTTTTGTGCTCCACCAGCTCCCAAAAGTTGCCCAAAACTCAAGGCAAGACTGCTGGCAATGCCAAAGTGCACCACAACCACCCAAGACACTTTCACAAGGGCTTACTCACTTCTTCCAAGTGACTTTGATGCTGTCAAAAGTCATCTGCGTTAGGTTTTGGATCTGAAATTATTCTCAACTTCTGGAAAAAGTTCTCAGTCTCTAAAAACAAGGAAAAGTCTCAGTGCCGACAGTTCTGTTTGAGTGTTGTGTATGTACATTGGTTCAAACCCTCACCACAGTGAGCTGCTGAGTACCAGAGGTAATGACCTGGCACTGCTACACCACCTAAACAAGGGATCGCTCCTGCAAGAGCCTCTGCACTTACATGGGCACTTCAAATTCAGGAAAGGAACAGACTTGTGAAGTATAAACTCAGTTACACCTGAAACAACTTCTGAGGGAAGCCCTGGATGGCAGTTTTCAAAGCATTTTTTTAAACAGTGTTTCCACCACAGCTCAAGATCCAAAGCTAAGAGCAAGGCAAAGAATTCTATACAGGCCAAGATCAGGGTTTCCAACACCATCCTGGGTGTTTGGCGTTGGGAGTGAAGATACTTAAATATTATCAGCATTTCCAATATCAAATTACTAATGATTTTTTTCCAGCTGACTGCCTCGTCCCCTCAGAGCCTCCTGCACCAACATCCCACACAACGCCAGCAGCCTTCTCCCAAACCTCAGGCATCTGTATTCTGGGCTGTGCTTAAATGCACCATTTGGCATTACTGAGCAGCTACAAACCCTCCCAAGGTGTTTTACAACAAACAAGGCTGCAATTTCCTTGCAGTTGCTGCAGCTACTAAATGACTTGATGAAATTCAGCAGTATTATGTGCTTCTATGTGCCCAAAAGCCTCCAAAACATCCTTTGTGGCTGTCAGAGATCCAGCACAGCCAGCCATGAAGAGAAAACATCACTTAAAATACTCAGATCCCAATAATTCCAGAAGTACCAGAAATGTGGAGGACCCTGAACTGGTGAGTTCGGGACTGAGCTATGTGGAGAAGACTTCCAGCCTGCACAGTTACTGACAAATTCCAGATTCTTTTCCCAGTTAACCAGCTTTTCTAAGTAGAGAAATGAGTTGCTACCTTCTCCAGAAAAAAAAAGGTTCCCAGAAAGAAATTCCGGATGAAAACGTTGACTCGCTGTAAAAAAAAGCACAGTGTGGAGATCAACCATCACTTCCTTCAACTATCACACCTGACACCAACAGCAGAACCACATTCTTGTTTGTCTCATTCATGGAGTAAAGGGGAAGAGAAATTAGTTTCAAAATAGAAAACTGAAAACCATTCAACAGGTGCTAAAGACACAGGACTGCCCTACATTTCCAAAGGGCATTGGAGCTTTGGGGTTTATTTGCTATTAGGAACTTGAACTCGTCCAAGGTTAAAGCTAAGGGGTCAGAGCTTGGGACAAGTATAAAAGGGGAATCCGTGTTTTCATTTTTAATGATGCTTTAACACCCAGAAATAGCTCTTGTTTCGCATCAACTGCAGCCTCAACTCTGACTTCTCCGTGGCACAGCTTCCAATTTATAGCAGAAACAACCCTTCTACTTTGCACAGCAGGAATGGTCCTGCTCACTGAAATTAAACCCACAGGGAATAGTAACAACTGTATTTACTATTTAGTTTTAGCTTTCTGGAAACAAACGTCTAAAAGTAGCTAAAAAAACAATGAGTGTTTTCAGTTTCACTTTGAAAACATCCCAATACACGCTGGTCCCCATCTGCACCCCAAGGCCCCTGAGAAAAAGGCTGCCTTGCAATGATTTTGGGAAAACTACATTGAGACAAAAGCAACCAGCACCAAACGTTTTCACACGTAGCCAACCATGAGATTTGCATTTGGCCTAACAGAAACATAAAGCACAAAGCAAATGGGTCATATTTAAGTACAAAGTTGAAATTCCTCTGGAGACTTAACAAGACTTTTCTACCTGGTAATGCTGAAATTTAAAGTAATATTAAAAAAAAACTCTATTATACTCAGAATTATATGTCTTGGCAGTCAGGAACAGACACCATGTCATTTCCAAAAGCTTTGGAGTGATTGCTTATACAAGATTCCAGGAATGCTTTGTCACAATGAAGTTTATTCCATTCCTTGGAAATATTAAATGCATTCCTACTATAATGAAACACCTTATAAACACCGCGTGACAGAAACATGGGGTTTAACAAAGCATTTCCTTCCAGCATCATAACATTTAGGCCCCTGACACGTATTTTATTATCAAATAAGTAACCACACAAGGAGGTTTGCAAATGCACCTCGCACTGCGAGCGGACCCGGATGGAAGCAGTACCAGCCTCGAGTGCTTCCACCCACAGACTCCCACTTAATGCTTGTCAGGCAGCTCCAAGCACTTCGAATTTCCAAGATGTCATCTCTAGCATTAAATACAGTTTTAAGGACGACCCTGTGCAACAAACAGCAATTCCTGTTGCTCACTGGCAAGTCATCCCTGTTTTGGACAATACCTTTGGAATGTACCGCCCACAGTACACTGAATTACACCAGTATTCGGAAGATTTCCTAAGTTCTGCCTGGAAATCAGGATGTTTTGTCTAAGCAAGTGAAGCCACTGTTTAACAAGATCCCTCCTGTAACAATGGGTTTGCACTTGCTGCGACAGAGCTCTATTTAACCAGGTCTGTGGAACTTCAGGGACCTCTGGGAAAAGCCATTCCGCAACAAACATGGGTTTTTAACTTCGGAGTGGCCTGAGGTTTGGGCTTATTTTAATGGCAAAGCTTCTACCAGCAAGGACCTAACCTTGCTTCCAAAGAAGTCATCCAGCTCCATCACGTAAATGAGAAACCCGTACTTGCTGCCAATGCTCTGATGTTACACCTGACCTGGTCTGCTCTAAAAAATCTAATTTAAAGCCTTTAATCAAAAGAAAAGGTATTTTTGAGATAGACTAATTTTTGTTGGATCCAGGAATGCCATGTCCTTCCAGAGAAAGCTCAGGTTTGAAGCTCAGCATGCTCACGATCACACAGCAGGCCAGGAACAACACCCAGCCGCATCCAGGATCCTGATCCCTGCTGTGGGGTGGGGAAAGAAAACAAGAAGCTCAACTCCTTTTTCTGCCACCTCAGAGCTTCATCCCAGTATTTTCAACACCTCGCATTACAAAGTCCAGGAAGAATTAATATGGTCAGTGATATCACAACGTCATTGGAATGCTCCAGAAAAAGGCAGGCAAAAAGGGGAAATTAATCCCACCTGGAAATACTGGAATTGCACAAGGTTGCAACAAGGCAAGAACACTGGGCCAAGCCAGGCTACAGAGACACATCATGTGCTCCACTCAGAGCAGAAATAAATACGCCATTCTAAACATTTTTCAAGTTTATTTTCAGAAAACATCTAGAGCAAAAATGGAAATAGCAATCTGATATTAAAAAAAAAAAAAAAGAAGTGGCACTGGATTATTTGGACAGAATTTCAGAGAGGAAGAATATGGGGAAGACATTTAACTGTGGGAAAATGCCTTCGAGAGGAGGAAGCCTTTTGTTCCACAGCACCTCTGCGTCTAGCTTTTTACAGTCCTTTGCTAACTTATTCTGCCAACGGCTGGAAAACCACCAGAAATCTGCCTGTTTACTTAGACAACTAAAATTCCAAATACCATGGCAAGAGGCTCTCTGCTCCGCCTAATCACAGGGAGAGAATGGGAGGAATACTCTGAGGTTTCTAAGTCTCAGCCAACCAACAGCACAAAGTTAAGGGGTTATTCATACCCCTATTTTTGCATTTGGAGAGCAAGGGGAATTCTTGTTGTGCGACACACAGAGACAAATAAGATTATGAGCATAAGTGTCAAATACTGTGCAAAAACCACCATTAAACACCCGAAATCCTGCTTATGCTCAGACAAGAAAGAGCAAGTGTAAATATTCTGAATATTTGAGACATTCTGAAACCTGCCTGGTTCACTGCAGGTTCAGCGGTCTTAGGGAGGCCAAGTGATAGCAGAGTTTGGCACTGAGCAGGTGTCTCGAAGAGCCCATTCCACACTACGGGGTGAATCACAGGCTCTATGAGCAGCAACTTAGCCCCAAGTTAGCTCCTACTTCTGCAAAGTCTCCATCGGATCAAATCTGCACCCTGAAAAGTTCATGTTTTTTCTCACGCAGCCTGTATTTGGAAATCACCAAATGGATGGGAGAATAAATTTAATTTAGTCCTGTCGACTATAGCCCTGTCAGCTAATAACTGCTCAAACTGAGTGTTTTAATATAGGGCTACACCTGCCATGGCTCAGATACCTCCTGGCAAATACTCTGTGGCTCCCTGTTCCACTTTCCTTTCGCTGCAGCTGCAAAACAAAATCCCATTTATACCTTACACTTGATCATCAAAAAAATCACTCATTAGAGAGCACAAGACCTACAGCTGAAGTTTTACGGCTGTACATTACATCCTCCCTCGAACAAGTAAGTGTAAAGTACTCAAAAATGTAACCACAACCATCACTATTTGCTACCAAGAACCCACGGCAGACACACAGGGACCAAAGCCATCCAATACTCGACTGGAACAAGTGAATCACAGGTCAGAAACCAAGGAGCCGCAGCAGGATCCCGAGCCAATGTGACTCCAGAAAAGGTTTACTGAACCAGAAAAGCAGCAGCAGCAATCCTGGTTGGGCGCCAAACACAAGGAAATAAACAGAACAGAGCGCTGGAAGATTTCACCAGCAGCCACAGGAGCGGGGATGAGCAAATCCTGAAGCATCAGCCGAAGTTGAGCCACTTACCCCAGAACAGCCCAGAAAGCTGGCATTTAACAGCCATCCACAGCAACTGAGTGTTTTCCTACCCTCTTCTGATGCATTCCAGGGCCTAAGCTGGTTTTGGGTCCCGAGTTTACCCATGACATTCTGAACAGACAGGCTTTGTACACCCTGCTCTGCTGAACCAGGAGGAACTACTGCAAACCCCAGGCAGCAACTGGAGCACGAGAGCAGCCATGGGAAGGTCTGGGGGGTGGTTCTGCAGAGCCCAGCACAGCGTCAGGCCTCCCGCTGCCACCCCAGGGATGGGGCAGAACAAGGGGCTCGTCACCTAAATTCATTTCTCTCCACTAGTTCTGCAACTCACAGGTCGAGCACACAAGTCAAACACCTTCAGGGCAGTGTAAGAGGGGGGCAAATCCAATCAGACCAGCAATCAGGACCTCCTCTAACAAATTACTTTCGTTAAGAAGAACATGCAGGTGAGTCCACCAGCCAGCTCTGGAAAATGCAGGAGCAGGAACACTCACAACTCCTCACTGGAAGCAACTTTTCCACCACTTATCTTATGCAAAGACAAGGAATATGTAAGAATCTGTCCAATACAAACAGTATGGGCCATGACTTTTGCAATCTTAATCATTAAACACAGACTCACCATTTCAATGGCTATTAGAAAGAGTAAAAACCTGAAGCTCCCATCTATTTGCATGTCTGCCTGCCAGTTGTTTCCCTCCCTACCTCAGGATCAATAGAAACATCCCTGCTTAACCATGATATCTTCTTTAACTGCAGTGTAATCAGCTAATCCGGGCAGACTCCTTTATTCAGTTTTACATAGGCAGTGCTATCATTAAAGTTATAAACTTTAATTTGACTCAAGGAATGCCATTTACTAATCTAGCACGCAAATACTTCTACAGCTGTTTGCATCAAGCTCGATATAAACTACAGGGAATTTATAGCGCATAAAGCAACATTTTAAAGCTGCTGTTACAGCCATTGCAGAGCACAGGACAACTGGAAAAAAAACTGAAGCATCTCGTGTTTAAAGAGATTTACCAACACACATAACCAGCAAAACAACGGCTTTCTGGGCACTGGATCCCTCACTAGGTAATAGCCACAGATTCCTCACAGTATTCTTGTTGGCATACCGGAAAAGGGTAGCACTTCCTACTGACGCTGAATAATGGTAGGTAAACGGGAACTAAAGAAAACCCATCACTTGAAGAAAAGTGAACTGTATCAGAAACTTGATGGTGAGCTGGAGCCAAACCCTGCCACGAACATTTAGAAGGGAACGCTAAATTGCTCCAGCGGCTTGAATTTTTTGCACGAAAGCTCAGGAGCCAAGAGATAAGACTTAGATCTAAAGAAGGTAAATGTTATTCCAAACTCTACTTCAGTTTTAAAGAGACACGCTTAAAAACTGAGGATAAAAATGTTACGATTGGGAAGGGATTGCTGGTACCCCTCCTGGTCTGTGCTGGAAATAAACACAAGGTTCAACCTCTGTGTGTG
>VZTF01000567.1:422169-442090 GCA_013397755.1 Cnemophilus loriae
CGCGTCACCGCCACCCGCCCGCGCCTGCGCGCCCGCCGCCATCTCACCCCGCCCGCCGCCGCCGCCATCTTGGGTGCGCGACACGCCCCCGCCCAGCCCCCGCCCGCCTCACGCCGGCGCCGCCATGTTGAGTGCGGCGGGGAACCACTGTACCAGTGGCGTGGAAAAGACCTCCGAGACCATCGAGTCCAGCCTGAGACCCAACACCATCCTGTCAACCAGACCAGGGCACTGAGTGCCACGTCCAGTCTTTCCTTGGACATCTCCACGGATAGGGACTCCACCATCTCCCCATCCAATGCCTGACAACCCTTTCCATGAAGAAATTCTTCCCGATGTCCAACCTGAGCCTCCCCTGGCACAGCTTGAAGACGTTTCCTCTTGTCCTGTCCCTTGTCCCCTGGGAGCAGAGCCTGACCCTCCCTGGCTTTCCCGTCCTGTCAGGGAGTTGTGCAGAGCCAGAAGGTCCCCCCGAGCCTCCTTTTCTGCAGGCTGAGCCTCCCCAGCTCCCTCAGCTGCTCCTGGTGCTACACAATATTAAGTGTTTGGAATGGACTTTAAAGCTCATCTCATTCCATCCCCTGCCATGGGCAGGTACACCTTCCACCAGCCCAGGCTGCTCCAAGCCCTGTCCAACTTGGCCTTGGACACTTCCAGGGGTGGGGCAGCCACAACTTCTCCGGGCAGCCTCTGCCAGGGCCTCACCATCCTCACAGGGAGGAATTTCTTCCCAATATGTAACCTAAATTTACCCTTTTTTAGTTTGTACCCATTACTCTGTCCTATCCCTACAGTTCCTGAGGAAGCTGAGTGCAGGGGGGAGCAGAAGGTTTGGGGGGGTTAGCGGCTTCTCCTTCTGCCCACCCGGTGATGGGACATGAGGTGGAACTGGGGCATGGAGCCCTCCTGAAGTGTGCTATGGAGCCAAGTGGAGAAGACTCCCAATGCCACCACTAAATTGAGTGGTGTGGGGTCTGTGGCAAGCAACTTGTGAGGGCAATGTGATGCAAATGTGAGGGGAATGTGAAGGAAAGGTATACGAAAATAGGTTGCTCTGCCTCAAAATCAGAATAAAATTGCACTGAGATCCTACAGGCAGAAATTCCTAATCATTCCATGGGATAAACATGAGCCCATCGTCTCTGAGGGGACCCTGACTGTGCCAGGTGGCATCTCCAAGCTCCAGCGTTGCCTTCTGGTCCGTGAAGATGGTACTGCTGGGTTTTCACTGGTGCCAGGCTTAATTCCCTTTATTCTTTGTTAATTTGGCATTTTGCAGGGGGAAGAATACACAGTGGTTTCATCTCCAGACCAGAGATAGACTTTTTTTACCTCCTGGCATTGACAAGTGCCCTGGGCAGGTCAGGAATGCTGTTCCCAGGTGGTCTCATCCCTGCCAGAGCCGCTCACCTGGACACTGAGCTGCCAGCAAAGGGCAAGGATGGACACTGAGGTGCTGCAGGGGCTGAGCACCCTTTGCCTCAGCTTTCCCTGCCTCCAGCATCAGCTGCGCTCAGCCTGATATGGGGGAGACTTGCTGGGCTCATTGTCTGCAGCCGTTCAGGGAGCTCACAGAACTCCGGTTGGCTTGGAAACAAGGCTGCAGTCTGGCCCAGAGGAGAACCAGCTGCTCCCCCCTCTCCACCACTGTTCACCATGGTTGTGAGAGCCTGGCACAGCCCTGGGAGGGCTCCAGGGCCACCCTCTCCCAGTGGTGCTCACCTTCCACTTCCTCATGCCCTGGGGAATCATTTCTTCCCGGGGCGAAGTGGGGCCGTTCGGATGTGGTGACGTTATTCACCCACTCTGTCCGGATGGAGATGAGATTCATCAGGTGGTGTAGGTGTGACAAATTTCATCAGCTCTTTGGGACAGGAGTCATCCAGTGCAGCAGGATCCTGCTTCCTGCTTCTGTCTCATACAAATCCCTTGTGAAACAGGAAGAAAATTAGAAGCCGCATCCAAAAGGGTGTTTATTTCCTGCTGGAACACAGCATAATGATGGCCACAGTGACAGGGGTTTACACATGCATGTGCCCTCAGGGACCCAGGGAGATTAAGTGTCTGATGGCCTGGTAGATGTCTCTAGAACCCTCGCTGGGTACCCGGCTGCATCTTCAGACACACCAGCAGCTCCCTGAGCTCTGCTCTGCCTGGGTCAGGAGCACACAGGTGTGGACTGGGCATGCACATTGCCTCATGCCATGCTACCTAGTCAATAAAGCCAGTTCTCTAATTACCCAACTTAGGTGGAATTGCAAAGGCCGGAGCTTTAATCATCCTGCCCTACATAAATGTAAGTAGCCCTGACTTGGTTCAGCTCCAGATGCACTATCGGGACATCTGCCAGGCTGGTCCCACCTCACATGTCAAGCCATGGGAGCTCAGGTGGTTGCTCCAGGTCCTCACCCCATGCTTCATCCCCAAGGGGGACTGCGTGTCACCCCTGGGACTCTGAGCTAGTCCTGCCCAGCAGGTGACATGCCCAGCTCCTGGCTAACAATGACAAGGCACAAGCCATTTTGGGGCTGCTCATCTGCCCATGGGACCCCAAGAAAGGCACTGACCAAACACTGGGGTTTGGCTTTATTGGATTTTGGCAGCTCTGGACACAAAAACCCTTGGCCAAGGTAACCTTCCCCTCAGGGACAGGCCCGGGAGCTTGTCTGGGAAGCAGCTGTTCCTGGGAGCAGGGACTGGCCATCTCCGGGTGCTCCGAGAACCTGCCCATAGCCCTGTCCTGGCCCTGGCCAAGGCTGCAGAGTTCAGCCTGGAGCCTTGCACAGTGGCCAGAGAGAGGAGGTTCTCTGGAGCCAGGCTGGGAGAGCTTGGCGTGTTCACCTGGAGAAGAGAAGGCTCCAGGGAGACTTCAGAGGCCCTGCCAGTGCCTGAAAGGGCTCCAGGAGAGCTGGAGAGGGACTTGGGACAAGTGTCTGGAGGGACAGGACACAAGGAATGGCTTCCCACTGCCAGAGGGCCGGGTTAGACGGGATATTGGGGAGAAATTCTTCTCTATGAGGGTGAGGAGGCCCCGGCACGGGTTGCCCAGAGCAGCTGTGGCTGCTCCTGGATCCCTGGAAGTGTTCCAGGCCAGATTGGACAGGGCTTGGAGCAACCTGGGCTAGTGGAAGGTGTCCCTGTCCATGGCAAGGGGTGGAACAAGACGATCTTTAGAGGCAGGGACCTACCTTCCTACCCAAACCATGCTATGATTCTATGACAGTTCTGTGATCCCAGTAATAAATATTTATAAACAGTGATGGGATCTTTCCAATGACATCCCACAGATAAAGGAAACCAGTTCGCCTTCTACAGTCCCAGCCTTATCTTTCCCAACTGCAAGACAGGGATCAGCACTTTGCAGCCGGTTACTCCAGCAACAGTTACATCTCAAAAATACTCTTTGGAATGAAATTTTAGCCATGCCTTTTGCAAAAGGTCTTTCTTTATTTTGAAGTTTCCAACCAATGGTCACGTACAAAGCCCTGGTCACACACCAGCTTCTTGTAAGTGGTTAGCAAAAGGTACCTGAGAAAAGCAGGGCTGCTGCCTTCAGCTCATTCCGAGGGGATCTGCACTATCTCTGGGGATTTTAGGACTCCAGATACTGAGGAAAGCCAAAAACTGCTCTTCTGCCCACTCTGAAAAATGATTTAGATCTCCATAGACACCTGGTGCTTTTTCACTTTACTCTTGCAAGAGCTTAATTACCCAAGTGATTCTGGTAACTGTTAACGCTGAAGCTGACAAGAATAAAATATTGCCTTGCAATCACCTTGCTCCCCAAAGTTAAGCACATGCTTACAGGATTTATGGGAGCATCGCCTCTGGGCACAGGGATTTTGTCACGGCACATCCACAGGCTCTGACTGATTCCAGCTCAGCCCCACAGCCGTGACTGGGAGCAGCCAGGGACAGCAGCCACATGTACTCAGCCTCCACAAGAACTTGCAGCATCTCCTCGTGACAAGCCCTGATTCGTGATACCAAAATGCTGTGAAAAGTGCTGGTGCCCCACACCACAATCCGCCTGCAGATTCGGGGTGAACCTCCCATCCCACCTAGCCTCTTTCCTGCTCCCGCATTCCTTGAGGCAGGCAGGATCTCTGGAAAAAGCCTTTCTTCTCCATCACCAGAGACACACTGCTCGCATGCTGGGAGAAAGGAAATCCAGAAGATTTCTCAATACCTAGGGTTTGATTTTGGATGTCTGCACACTCCTTAACAACCTCAACTATAAGCATGGGCTGAGCAGCCCCTCGTATCACCACCCCAAAGCTGTGTGAGCTGGAGATAACCCAGAAGAAAAAAGGCTCTGTGATAACATCAACAGTGGAAACACCACCAGGCTGAGCTCAAGTCAGGACCCCAAATCCTCCACACTGATTAACACATCTCACTTCAAGGTTTTTGCTTTAAATTCCACTCTCAAGCTCATAACTTTTGAAATACTTCTCCTTGCTGCTGCCAGGCCTCACTTCTCTCATACGTGCTCTCCCAGCTGAAGAGGTCCCTTCTGCTAAACCCCACCTTTGTGGAGAAATTCATTCACCATGTGCACCTGCTAAGCCATTCAATGGCAGCATTGATAAGTGGTGGTCTAGGAGGGAAAGTAGGAATATGGAAACGAGTTATCCTGTGCTTTGAAAAGCGCTGGGATGCATCCTTGTGGCTCCAAAAGCATCCTGCCATATACCAGCCTGTTTTGGCTCCCCAAAACATCAAGGTTCCTAATGGGCTGAGCTGTTAGAGCTGATGAAAATACCCTGGATGTGGATTTAGGAGCATCTTCATTGTGCATGTGCTAAAGCTCCACCAAATGTCTCTGAGGGCTCGGGCTGGGTGTTTAATGTGAGCACCCCTCTGCTTGATGACGAGCAACATCATCCCTGAAATACAAAGATGTGCAACAGGAGGGTCCACACCTGAAAAGACCTGGCACATGCTGACCACACTCCTTCCAGACCACCACCACAAGTAAGGACACTTCAACCCTGCAACCCTTGTGGTTGCAGTCCAAATCCCATCATTATTTTACCAAGGATTAAAGGGAAGGTAAACAAGCAAATGGAGACAGTAATTTTGCCCAGAAAGGCTCTGAGATGCCAAAATTCAAGTTAGAGGTCTACAGGTATTTCCAGGAGATGATCTGTGTTTTCCAAAGCCCTCTTCCAGCCACACCACCATCAGGTCCCTTAAGCTGGGAGTTGCTTCATTCAGGAGCAATTTTCCTAGACAGTGTTGGCTCAAAGAGCAAAGCAAATAGAAAACTCATGCCCTGTGAAGGTGTTCATGAATGGCTTCCTCCATTCCCACTTCACTGGCTCAGACGCTTCTCACCAGCGGAAGAATCTGTGTGCAAAGCACCCTCCTGGTTAAATGCAGAAACAGCCAATATTATAGGGAGTTAGGCAGCATAATAAATGGATTTATGTCTTTTAAAAATGCTGTGGTACAACTGCACTGACAGCCCAAAGGCCACCTTCATGCCCCAAAGGCAAACAAACCAGAAAGACTCAAGTGTGACACCAGCCAGGTTTTATAACAATTTATATCAGAATAATTAATTTGGATTGCTACCAAGTTCATTGTTGGTAGCAAGCAGGTAATCCAGCAGTGTCCTGGGGCAGTAGTTTTTTGCAGTGCCCCAGCAAGTCCCAGCTTTTGCATCAGAGAGATGACAAGAGGGGTTTGTAGATACCCCCACCACACGTCTCACCTGAACTGGTACAGCCCTGCCTCGGGTTCACTCCCTGCATGTTCCTTGCTGAACTACCTTGGAAAAGGCCTCCCAGGTGGATATATCACCCTGCAGATAAGCTCCTAGCCCACAAGCTGGTCTATTGACGGGCCACTGAAGAGCATCAGCAGCTTCTGGCTGTGGGTGCTCCATGCCTGCCGCAGGACAGAGTGTAATCCAGGTTCTTTCAGCCAAGCTCCACAGTTGAACACATGCTTAAGCAGTTTTCTTATGTAAAGAAACATTCCTAAATCAGACTGTTAGTCTGGATTAATGCCGGCCAGCTACAGATGAACTTCAATGAGTCATCCCCCAGAGACATCAGGTCCCCTAAAATAGCATCAGCAACTGAATCTGTAGAAAGGCTGGAATATTTGGACTGAAAGCTCTGATCACAATGCTTTACATAAGCTGGCAAACATGCCACCCTCCCCAGGCTGAAATGAGAATTCGCCTCAAGCCAGGGCACTCCCACAGTTCTGTCTCGTGTGCTGGGAAGCGCAGTCCTGACATTGCCTGATGCAAGACAGCAACAAACTGGCTTGTTTGGGGTGTTTTTCCTTCCACTGAAATTTTAATACAGTGAAACTACTTGAGGACAAGTCCAGAGATACTGGAATCAATCAAATATAGTCAGAAAATGGTGGCAACAGCTGGTGCTCCAGAAGTTTGCACAGCAAAAAGCAACAAACCCAGCTCAAGACCACGGAGGCTTTATGCAGACTGGCAGCAGAAAACTTGAACACAAGGAATGACAGGGGCCACCTTCCCAGAGGTCTGACATAGACTGGAAT
This sequence comes from Cnemophilus loriae, assembly GCA_013397755.1. Lineage (NCBI taxonomy): Eukaryota > Metazoa > Chordata > Aves > Passeriformes > Corvidae > Cnemophilus > Cnemophilus loriae. Next base: position 428,704 of record VZTF01000567.1, read on the forward strand.
ACAGGTATTCTCACTTCCTGCTGTATGATGAGGACAGAGGTAGAGAAGGGCCACAAAATCCTGGAAGAATGGTGAGGAAGCAGCCTGGCATGTGCCATTGTGTTGAATTTGGGTCTTGCCAGTTCTGTAGGGAAGACAGGGGAGGATCGTCCAGAGCCTGAGGGAACCAACAGGCTTTAATTGCCCCAGTTAGCCTCTCCTGGGACCTCCACCCATGAACTCCATAAACTCCATTCAATCTGAGGTCAAGGCGAGCAATTCCTCCTGATCTCTCCTGTGAGTGTATCTGCTCGTAGGTATTCCTAGATTGATGTTGGACTTCACTTGGTGTCTTTAATTCTCTGGGTGATACCTGGGCTGTTGGTCCATCCCTGTGCTCTCTTAGCCTGGCTGTGGAGGTACACCCACCTGGTAAGGCTGTGCCTGTCCTTGGCTCCTGGCTCACCTTCCCATTAGGTGGACTTTGCCGTTTTACACGGATGGAAAAGGAAGATGCAGTGCCGTGTAGGTGTTGAGCTCATGGCAACACCATCTGGCTCTCTTTGACCCCTTTCCTGATGGAGCCCAGCTTCTCTATCTTCAGGTGACTGTTAGTCCCCTCCCCGCCTTCCCCCCCATGAGCCCCCTATTAATTTTCACTAACCTCATTAAATTCTCACAATCTCATTTAGACCCAAACCTGACTGTGATCACCTCCTGGTGCCCAGTCTCCCTACAACATTTTCACCTCCATGTCACCCCCAAAAGCTTCACTGGAACCTCACAGCCTCCTTCAACATTGGAGAGCACCTCCCTCCATCTCTCCCCAGCCCCACTGAAACCCTTCCATGTCCTCCCAGCTCTTTTCCTTTCACCATCAGTCCCCAGCTTTGTGCTGGTGCTATTCTAACCTTCGACAACAAGTTTCTTGATTTTTTTTTTTCTACAAAATGCTTTTTTCCTGTTAATCCTGTTCTCTCTACACTGCTCCCGTGAGGAACAATCCCTTACATTCCCCACCAGACCTTTCCATGTTTATGTTCTGCTCACACAGGGTGGTTTTTCCTCTTGTGTGATGGGGCCATCTCCCTCGTCACACTTTCTCCTGTGCCATTTGTTTAATTTCCTGCTTGCTCCCATGCCTCTGGCTTGTCCCGCAGCACTCCTGATACCTTGGAGTTTTCTGGGACAACGGGTATTAAATAATTTGATGGAGTGGGTTCCCTTTTAGGTTTGTGCTGGCAATTCGAGGGGTAAGACCTGGGCTTAAGGCCCTTATTTGAGTTGGGGATTGCTAAGGAAAGCAGAGCTGGAGGGAGCAAGCAAAATTAAATAGAATTCATCTGAGGTTAAGGCTTTCCTTGGAAAAGCCAAGCACTGCATGGAAGGCATCCCTGCAACACTTCACTGTGAGGATCCACCATGGGATATAGCCCCTTTTATTTGTACAACCCAACCAGTATTTCACTGGCCACATATAAAATATCCTTGGAAACCTGTGCAAGTGGTGATTTGTATACAGTATCGCTCTTAAAAATACACAGCATCAACAGAAGATGCCCAAACCCAAGGTGGATCCAAAGCACGGGCAAGGGGTGCTGGTTTCAAACTGAGAGAGGGTCTAGTTAGGTTAGATATAAGGAAGAATTTATTTGCAATGAGGGTGGTGAGGCCCTGGCATAGGTTGTCCAGACAAGCTGTAGCTGCCCCATTCCTGGAAGTGTCCACGGCCAGGTTGGACACAGGGCTTGGAGCAGCCTGGGCTAGTGGAAAGTGTCCCTGCTCATGGCAGGGGGTGGGATCAAATGGTCTTTAAGATCCCTTCCAACCCCAAACACTACATGATTCCACGAAAGCAGCACGGGTGAAATACGTGTTCTTAAACTCCGAGGCAGGCTGCTGAGGCTCCCTGACGGCAGAAAGCACGGCCGGGGTGAGGGGGCTGTGAAGTCTGAGAGCTGGGGCAGAAATGACCCTCGGTGGATAGCCGCAGGTGGTTTGGGGGCTTTATTTGAAGAGTACGAGGCGACTGAGTAGTACTGGGTGACGCTGTGGGACGAGGGGGCAGCGCCGGGGAGGCCGTGAGGGCGGGCCCGAGCTGCCATTTCGCGGCCGCCCGGCCCCCCGCTGTAGGGCGGTGCCGCCTCCCTCAGGCTCGGGCNCCGGTGCCGGCCCGCCGGTTCCGCTTCGCCGCGGCGGGCGGCTCGGCCGTGGGGCCGGGCTGCGCTGTGCTGGACGCCGCCTTCCAGCGGTACTGGCCGCTGCTCTTCGGCCGTCCCACCGGTGAGGGCCGCGGCGGGCGCTGACCTTTCCCTCCGTGGCTTTGAGCTTAACAGTCCCCCACACCCTCGCTAATTTTGGGGTCAAACCACGGGGTTTGGCGGCCGTCTGCCTCCCCTCCGTTCGGCGGCGGCAGGTGGGGTGGGAGGTGTGGCTTGGATGGAGTCTGGTGGCAAGCGCAGAGACGGGTTAGGATTTGGAGGGCAATGCCTATGGCATGTATAGAATAAATCTTACCGAGTTTCGTACAGCACTACTTGTCTTGCTGCTAGGATTTAGGCTCTTGCTATCAAGGGTTTCCTCCATCTAATTTTTTACTTCCTCCGGATAGTGTTACAGCTCCCCATTGCTTCATTTTGCTTCCTTCTTTTGTGGCTGCAGGGAGAGCTGCTCCCGGTCTCAAAACCATTCCTGCTCCAGGGTTACTGCTAAGTCTTGGCTGTTGCCATTCCTAGCAGCTCTCGGTGTCCTGTGTGAGGTCTCACCTTGAGGAAAGGCTTGCTGCTTCGTGTGTGTTCTTCCAAGTACATACTTGTGCCACGGGGCACCTCTGCCAAAGTGGAACTGCTAAAAGTCCCGAGGCAGCATAGCTTTTCTGCCAGGGAGGGATTAGCTCCTGGATTCATCCTGAAATTGTGAGGTAAGATGAGGAAAGGCAAAAGCTTTGAGAGTCTGGGTTTGCTTTGGGACAGGCTCTAAAGGTTTCTTGAACCCAGACTTCTTCATGATAGCACCTTTTGCTTGTCTGGGATGAGCTGCAGGACATCTCTTGGCTGTGGAGCCGATGCACAAGGATGCTCAGTAACTGCGTGGGTCTGCTGCAGCCTGAAGTGCTATATCCAGGGAATATGAACCACTTCATTCATCAAAAAGAGCTAGTAACTCTGCTCCCGAGTGTTTTAAATGTCAGTGTGAACTCTGTCGCTGCTGATCAAAGCACAGAGGGGTTGGCGGCGTTGGAAGCCACTTGGCTTTGTCTTGAGTACATCATACTTTGAAAAAAGCAGGTTTGAAACAGAGAACCCTTTGGCTTATTTTATTTCTTCACCTCTTGTGAGTAGCAGTAGAAATAAATTTTGATTTGGGAGCCAAGAAGACTCCTCTTGGTTCTCTTTTGCTGCTAGGAACTAAAAACAGCTGATCTAATTATTCACGCTCTCCTGTTCCACTCAGAGGGGAAATGTGACCATCAAATCACTTGGAGCAACATTGTGATCACAAGATCCAGCTCACACTCATCACTTTCCATATGCCCTGCTTTATGATGCCTGAACTACACAAATTATTTTAAGGCCTTTTTTCCCCTCTTTGCCTTCATTTTGTTTTGGTCTTTTTTTTCCGCATGGATGGTTAGTAAGAACAGGCAGTGGAAACCCTGGATGAAAGGAAATAATTTCTATTAATGGAGGAAATAAATGACAGAAACCATTTTCTGGCTATGCTGCCTCGAAGGTGTGGTGGCCGTGGTGAGTGCCTGCACCTTGGCCTAGGAGGACGTGTTTGGCCTGGGAAGTGTCTCCCTGGGCAGGTTCAAACACGGCATGTGGTGGTGGGACCAATTCTGGCGAGGCTCCTCAGCAGGATGAGTATTCCTTGTGTCCCCAGGCCTGAGAGCGGCTGTTCCCAGTGAACTGCCGCCTTCCCGAGCAGAGGGAGCAGGTCTTGCTGTTCTGCTTGCACATCTGCGAGGTTGCCTTGGCTACCAGCTTGTCTGCAACCGAGAGGAAAGCTCAAAACAGGGCTGGCTTCAAGCTGTTTTCCTTCTCTCCGCAGAGGTTTCGTCATCCCTTCATGGAGAAATCGGGGGATTCTGGCTCCTGTGAGCTGTGGAGCAGGGGCTCTCTGCATTTCCCTGGAATGCTGGCAGTGCCACAGTCTCTCTGGAAACTTCTTGGTGCTCTTGCCTCATTCAAAGCCAAGCTCTTTATTTTCAGTGACCACATTGAGCATTGGCTGTTCCTGGGAATGCTGTGAGGGTGTAGGCATGGACCATGGCTGGGATGAGCAGGGTCCCACCCTCCTAGCCCATGCTCTTCCTGGCAACTGACTGCTGTGAGTAGTCCCTCGCGTCCCAGCGAAGGTTGAGTATCCCTTTGGAATGGGGGAGTGGCTCAAGTGAGGATTCAGGCTTGTGCATCCTTGGAAGTGCTCTTCAGTTAGAGAAGCGTGCCCAGAGCTCCTGCTTGAGGTCTAAATGTGACTGGGTTCATTTCTCTGGCTGCTACACCTGGGACCCGCTCTGCAGAAGGTGAAGTCGGTCAGGAGCTTTTCTGAGCTGGGTGAGACCTTTTGATTGCCTCTAACTCAGCCTAGTTTAGCAGATTCATTCTCCACCCTTTTTTACAGATTTTCTTTGTCCTTTCCAAGAGGTGTGGGTAGGGCAGAGCTCTTGGGCTTGCACTTTTTCCAGTGCTGGGAGAGCTTGGAAACAAGCCCTTCAGCCTCATGGAGAAGCTTTGACTAGTCATGGCTGTAGCTTAAGAGCCAGGGCTGGTGTCCAGGAAGCCTCGGGGGCTGCTACTAGTCCATATCTGATGTCTCTCCTCTCTCGTGTGCCTCTTTAAGCTTCCCTGGGGGCTTCCTCACAGGTTGAGATCAGCTCATGTTCTCCTGATTGGCTGTGTTGAAATTAGCCCCTGCTGAACACCATGGTGTCTGTTTTGGGGTGCCTGTTTCTGCCTCCATCCCCAGCTGGGCTGGGAGGATGGTGGTGGGCTTGGAAGCGGGGAAAAGAGCTGGGATGGGGTTGATGTTCATGGTCTGTATCCTTTGCAGAGAATGAGCCGTTCTGGGAAACACCCTGTACCGAGCTTCTCATCTATGTTTTCACTCCAGGCTGCGATGGGTTTCCCAGTCTGGACTCCAAGGAGAGCTGTAAGTGTCGGGCTTGGGAGTGGGAGGGAACATGGCTGTTTCTGTGCCTGGCACTGGGAAGTAGCACTGTGCGGTTACCCTTGGTTTTGGGCAGGGCACCAATCCCCCGTTATTGAGAGACTGGGGCAGAGCAGGAGCGATGTACCTGAGGCTGCTGGTTAGTCGGTGGCAAGAGGTTTAAAACAGCAAGAGAAGGCCAAAATTCAGTTCTCTGAGGTCCCGGGGTGCAGTTCTATACCTGAGCCCTGTCCAGTGCTGTCGTGGCCATGTGGGACAGCCCCCTGATGCTGTGTTTCAGATAAGCTGTCCATCTCCAAAGGCTCCATGCTGCTCTCGGCAGAGACCGTCTGGGGAGCTCTCCGAGGTGAGCTGCGCTTCCCGCAGGGCATTCCCATTCTCCCTGCCTCGGGCCTGTGGGGATGTCTCGCAGTGCCTCTCTCTTTCTACAGACTTCTTTGTTAATTGAGCTCTGCTCCTTTGGGGGTGTCTGTGCTGAGAAAGGGGCTGTGTGTTTTCCTGCAGGCCTGGAAACATTCAGCCAGCTCGTTGGGAGAGACGAGAATGGCACGGTGAGTCCTGGCCTCGTCTCCTGGGGGCAGGCAGCTTTCTATAGTGCCCCTGCCTCCGTGGGGACAGGCTGAGGGTTGCTGGGGTGCTCGGGATGAGTGGGCACAGCCTTGCCAAGGGCCAAGTGAAGATTCATGGATCCAGCCAGATCCCTGCCTTCTGAGTGGGTAAAGAAGTGCTGCAGCTCTTTCTGGCCAATTTGCACTCTGGGCCGTGAGGGCGCTCCTGTCCTGCCAGCCCTGGGGACAATGGTGACCCTCAGTGTCTGTTGCTAATGACCATTTGCCCAGCATCCCGCTCATGTCTTCCTCGTGTCTTGTGTGTGCAGTACTACATCAATGAGACAGAAATCGTGGACTTTCCCCGCTTCCCTCACCGGGGACTGTTGCTGGACACCTCTCGTCACTACCTGCCTCTGAGAGCCATCCTGGAAACTCTGGTAGGGCACCCATCCTGGGAGATGAGGTGGTTTAATTGGGTGTCCCTTCCACTGTGACAACTGAGCTCCCTTGTTTGGGTGATTTCTCAGCTGCCTTTGTTAGAAAAAAAACCCTGTAGTATTTTGGATTCCTGCAGTCCAGGTTGCTCTCCAAGGCTGAGTCGTTTCTAAGGCAAGGGAAAAGACTGGCAAAGGTGGATGGTGGTTCTGTGCTCATCCCAAGCAGAATTAAACTTGCATGTCTCCACCAGTGGCTCAGTTACAGTGAGAACAGGGATTTTACTGAGCAGAAGTATTCCTGGCCCTGCGCAGTTTTTTATGTTTAGAGAGAGGTATCTGAATCCCTCTTGGATCCTGGGGAGTGTTTAGGGACTCTGCCTTGTCCTTCTGGAGCTGGAGGACCTTGTCACCTATCTGTGGCAAGCTGAATGACCTTACAGAAGGGATGGGGCACGTTCATCTTTGTCTCTGTTCCTTCCCAGGACGTCATGGCTTACAACAAGTTCAACGTGTTTCACTGGCACATTGTGGATGACCCATCTTTCCCTTATGAGAGCTCCACGTTCCCAGAGCTCAGCAAGCAGGTAATGCTCCTTGATCACCACGTAGTGCCCAGCTCAGGTGAGCAGATCCCTGCCTCTGCTCCTGAGCAAGGCACTGAGCTTTCCCGTGTTCCCAGGGAGCCTTCAATGCCATGACCCACGTGTACACAGCCAGCGATGTGCGCGCTGTGATTGAGTACGCCCGGCTGCGTGGCATCAGAGTCATCGCTGAGTTCGACACCCCCGGCCACACCCTCTCCTGGGGGCCAGGTGAGGAGCAGACCCTGCCTGCTCCTGCTGCTCTGAGGAGAGTTGGAGTTGTCCCGGGGCAGGAGTGGGTGCTGAAGTCCGGACTCTAAAAGCTGGGTATGGGCAGCAGTGTCCCACAGGGTGGCTTTGACAAGGAGCAAACCATTATTTGGGGGATGTGGAACCCAATGATCCAACATCTGGAGCCAAATTCAAAGGGAAACATTTCCATCTTTTCTTGGGTCCAAGCTGGGTGATTTTTTGGTGGGAACACCTGCTCTGCCAAAACTAACATAATGGCTATTGCAAGGATCTTGTGTTTAACTGAGGGTACAGCTGGCCAAGCTTCCTTGCTCTGCTCAGCTGTGTCCCAGTCCTGACACTGCTCTCTGCTCCACGGACTACATCTCCTATGTCCAGAAGTGCAAGAAGCTCCAGGAAAACATTCCATTTTCTTTTTCTCCCCTTCCCAAGCCTCCAAATGCCAAGGCCCGTGTTAGAATTCACCGTGTGCGTGGTAACAGCTGGAACTGTGGCTGTCCCTCCTTCCCTGTGCCCTGACAGGCCCTGAGTTGTGCTAAGGGGCATTATAGAGGATGACATGGTTGCACTTTGCCCCTTCCTCACCATCCTACATTTGTTATCATCAGGTGCTCCAGGCCTCCTGACTCCCTGCTATATGGGCAAGGCTCCTTCTGGAGTCTATGGGCCCATCAACCCTATTGTTAACAGCACCTACCAGTTTGTGACTGGTTTGTTCCAAGAGGTCAGCGCTGTGTTCCCAGACTTCTTTCTCCATCTCGGAGGTGATGAGGTGGATTTCACATGCTGGTGAGTGTGAGATCAGTCTAGATGGGGACTGGGGGTGAGTATTTGGGATTGGAGTCCCATCACATGGCTTCTTGGTCATGATCTTTTGTGTCCTGCTCTCCCAGGGCAGGGGTAGTGGTGGTGCTTGGGATTTTTGGGATTTCTGTGCGTATGGTGATGCTGGATGTAGGGAGCTGCTGGTGCTGGTGCTGGTCCAGCCACAGCTCTGGAATGCCTGGGCAAGCCTTGGACAGATGTGGGAGGGACTTGACCATGCTTTGGCCTTACTCCAGAGCTCAAGTTGCAATGGTTTTATTTCTTCTCTTTGGTGCACAGGAAATCCAATCCAGAAATCCGTGCTTTCATGACGGAGATGGGCTTTGGTGAAGATTACAAAAAATTAGAGTCTTTCTACATCCAGAGGTAAGGATGGGGCATCCAGGGCCTGCAGCTGCACTGTGTGACCAGCACAAATGTCTTCTGTCTTGGGGACACCAGATCTCCTTTTCAGGAACATCCCCATTGGTCATGTCTACTTGATTCCAAAGAGCATTTTAGTGGGAGATTGACCACAAAAAAACCTGGGGCTGAGAAGAAAGAAGCCCCATAAGAGGTTATGATCTCTCCCTTCTACTTCAGAAGCACCTCCACATCCCGCTGAGGATGTTGGGAATATCTGTGCTGCTCCTTTGGCTGTATGTAAACACCAAAGAGGAGATCAGTGGGATCACCCAAAACTTGGTACTTTTCCCACTGCAGGCTTCTGGACATCGTCTCTTCCCTTGGCAAAGGTTATATTGTGTGGCAGGAGGTGTTTGACAACGATGTGAAGGTAAGAGCTGCCTGTGCTGGGGTGAACAGTGCCAGCACCCCAGCCTGACACACTGGTGTGCTCTAGGGACTGTACTGGGGTGAACAGTGCCAGCACCCCAGCTGGGGCTGGTGGGGGTTACTCTGTAATGGGACTGGGGTTGATCTCAAGATGGTGCTGCCAGTGAGCTGCCCTCATCGTGGCTTTGTCACATTGCTGCCAATGCTCTGCTCCCTCTAGGATGCAGGTTTTAACTGTGCCCAGGACACTCTGCAAATGGTTCTCCTTCTGTTGTTGCTGCAAACCAGATGGGAAGTGGCTCAAAAATTGAGCCCAAGTCTGCCTCAGCTTCCTTTTGGGGGTGTGGAGGGGTCAGGGCACCCTGCTCGGGGGAGCAGATGATGCTTCTCTCACTTCACTGATCCCCTGCCCTGTGTTCACCTGTGCTCCACAGCTGAGGCCCGACACCATCATCCACGTGTGGAAGGAGAACACCATGCAGTACCTGAATGAGATGGCCAATGTCACCAGGGCTGGCTACCGGGCTCTGCTCTCTGCACCCTGGTACCTCAACCGCATCTCCTATGGGCAGGACTGGATAGAAGCCTATAAGGTGGAGCCCTTGAACTTTGAAGGTGTGTTCCTTGCGTCCGCTTTCTGCATGGCAGCTGGCTTGGCACTCAGACATAGCACCAGAACTGTCTGTCTTGCTGTCCCCTCCACAGGCAGCCCTGAGCAGAAGGCCCTGGTGATGGGTGGTGAGGCCTGCATGTGGGGTGAATATGTGGATGTCACCAACCTGACCCCCAGGCTCTGGTAAGAGAAGCCACAGGAAGGTCACTTGGGTCGCGTGGGGCTGGGCTTGTGCCCCTTTTCTTTGCCACCGAGTGTTGTGTGCTGAACTCGTGGGTTTGGTCTGCACGTGGTGCCCGTCTCTGTCCCCTCTTTGCTGGTAACGGCTTCACTGAGGCTGAAAGGAGGGTTTGCAAGGCTGTAACAACCTGCTGCTGCAACCAGGTTATGTTTAACACCCATCTGTCCTGTCACCCTGGTCTGCTCCTGATGGGCATGTGTCCAGGAATGGATCTTGGGATACTCTGAGGCTTTTGTGTGTGGAAGGACACTGGTCAGGAAAGTGTTTGGGAGTTCAGGGATTCATGTGAGAATCTTTTGAGCTCTCCTCTGTCCTGACTGCCTGTCCCTCTTCTTCAAGGCCGAGAGGTGGGGCCGTAGCTGAAAGACTCTGGAGCAATGAGACCGTCAGGAACGTGGAGGATGCGTACGCCCGGCTGGTGGAGTTCCGCTGCACCCTGCTTGGGTAACCGTCCTGGGACAGCTCCCTCTGGCACAGCTGCTCTGGGCTCAGCCCTGGGAAGGCAGCAAGGGAGAAGGGCTTGCCCTCCTGCAAAATGACCCTTGTTCCTCTGGAAAGCCCTGCTTTTTCTGCTGCCTGTGCGTGGGCAGAGCTTGCTTTGTGCAGCGCTGGAAGAGCGCTCCTGCTGCTGGCGTGGGCTGGTGGCTCTGGCGAGGAGAGGGCTTTGTGCTGAGGAGGGAGGGGACTTGTCAGCTCTTGCTACTCCTCCTGCAGCACCAGCTTCCCCAGGAAACCTGTTCTCACCCCGTGCTCCCACACATGAGCAAAAAGCTGAGTTTATAAGCACAGGATGAAAACCACTCTTTCCTCGTCACACCTGAAACGGGGCAGCCACGGCCACCCTGTGCCACTGGAAGCCCTCAAACCCGGTAGTGGCTCTACCTGTGCCTTCTCCCTGATGCCATCCTTCTGTTCTCTTCCCAGGCGTGGTGTCCAGGCACAGCCTCTCTATGTCGGATACTGTGACCATGAATTCGGCGGGGTTTGAAGAGAGAGCCCCACTGCCCTCAGTCTCTGTGCACGCAGGAGGAATGTCCCACTCTCAAAAGGGCGGAGGGACCCCTTCCCACCCCACCTTCTGCTCTGGCTTCATTGCAATGAACATTTTTTTTGCCTCAGCATGCACTCTTTTCCTCTTTTTCTATTTTTATTTCTTTAAATCTATAAATAAATGACCCCAAAGAGGAAAAAGGTGCCTATTCCTGCTCAGCTTGCGCTTGGGAGACCGTGCAAGGGTTAGCAGGAGATGGGTAGGGCTTGCTCCAGTAGAGATGCTGGTGGAGAAGCATCATCCCAGCGGCTCCGGAGCTTGCAGGGTGCCCACTCAGCTGGATGAACTGTGCTTAGCCTCTGCTGCTGTCCCAGGGTTTGCTTCTGCAGTCATGTTGTGCTGTGGGGTCCTGTCCTTGTCCCTCCTCTCTCCTCCGATGGCCAGGCCTGCAAGCCACTACCTCTGCTGCCCTAAACCCTGGCTGCTGCCACCTCCTCTGGCTTCTCCTCAGCAGATGCCACCCTGGAGCCTCTTTGAGGAGCCCTTGCAAATCTGCTGAGTGGTGCATGGCTATTACGAAATCTCTGCTCAGCTCTTAAGGCTGTCACCACTGCCTGGGATTTGGCCAACTGACCCGTCCTCCTCCTGCTCTGTTATTCTCAGGGTGAGGTGCTCAGCTCCAGGTTTCCTCCATCCAGAGGGGCTGGTTTTGATGGTGTTTTCCTTGGAGAAGAAACCAGTGGTGCTGCTGTCCCAGAGAACTGGGACAGGTGTGATTGTTGTCCTTCAATGGTTGGGGTTGCTGTGCTGGAAACGGCATTCAGCTGAAAGCAGGGAATCTCTCAGGGAGAAATCCTGGCTGGATGGGACTGTTGTATGTGTGTCTTGGTCTTAAGTGAGTGAGATGCGCTGTTATGGCTGGAAACCTTTTATGATTGAACTTTAAATTAAAAACAGTGAATTAACAGTTATTACTGCCTCCTATTTTTAAAAGTCGGATTTTTTTTCCTTTTTTTTTTTTTACTCAATATGCTGTAAAGTGAGAGGGTGCTTTTGTCACTGCAGGGAGCTGCTGCCAGCAAGACTGGGGCAAGAGGGACCCTGGCCCTGGGAAGGGTGCTCTGTTCCCAAGAACGATGCCCCATTCCCACAGATGATGCTCTGCAAGAGAGGCTCTTCAACACCCTATCCCAGCTCCCTGCCCTCATTCTACCTGCCCTTCTGCCTTGCTGGGCTCCCCTTCCCCCATAGCCAGGTGTGAGAGCCCCCAGGGCTTGGGATACCCATGGAGGACCCCCCAACATAGCACCTTCCATTGACGCCTGGTATTGTGGTCGAGGTTAAACATCACCCATGATCCCATTTTCCAGGGTGTCTGAACTAGCATCTTCCCAAAACCATCATCATGGAGGTGGCTCAGTGACGTTTCCACCCTTGGACGGGCCGGGATCCCGGGAGCACCCTGTTTTCCCCGCCGTGGCTTTGCCGGGTAGCCTGTTCCTTCCAGAACATCTATTTTGGTGGTGTAAAACTTGCTGGGGAGCAGGGAACAGGGAACAGGCAGCGTGTGAATCACTCGGGGCCAACGGGTTTAAAAATAGACCCAAGCGGCGGCGAGGAGCAGCCGCCAAGCCCCCGGATTCCGGCAGGATTGTGCTCCATACGTCCCAAACCCACCCGTGGGCACTGGCACCAGCCAGGGGAGTTTATTGGGACACGCTTACAGGGGCGGGCACCTGTGTGCATTGTGTGTGTGTGCGTTTGTAAACATGTGTGCATCGGGTGTGTGCTTGTAGACGTGTGTGCAATGTGTGTGTGCTTGTAAATACTTGTGTGTGTATTATGTGTGTGCTTGTAAACGTGTGTGCTCGTGAACACATGCACGTGCTTGCACACACAAGGGTCCTCACATACGCTTATGCACACACGTGCATAAGGGTCATTTAACACACGTACATTTGTGTATATGCTTGCACACGTGCATTAAGGGCCTTTGCACGTGTGCACTCGCACACCTGCAGAAGTGCACTTGCTCACACATGCATTCACGCACAAACTTGCACACACGCACATAAAGGTCTTTGCATACATATACTTGTGCACATGCCTGCAGATGTGTCCATATGGATCCTTGCACACTTGCACACACATGCATGTGTCCTTGCACTCATGCATGTACTTGCACTCACGTGTACACACACACTTACACTAATGTGCTAGGGAGTCCTTGCACACATGTGCATATAGGTCATTGCACACACGTGCCTATGGGTCCTTGCAAGCCCATACATTCCTGCACACACGTGCACACTTGCACACATGTGCAAATGCCCTCACACGTCATTGCCCAGACTTACACACAGGCCTGAAGCCACATGTGCTGTGCGTGTCCTTGCACATACTTACACACACATGTGCACTCTTGCAGCACCTGTACGTGCTTCCGCATGCTTGAACACACATGGACATATTTGTGTAGACTTGCACATGCTTGCACACATGCTCACACACACACGCACACAGTTGCACACACTCACACCCCTTCCCATGCTCACAGGCCCCTGCACACATGAGGCGGCGTGCTGGGGAAGCCAGGCCTCCCCCACCTGGCTGCTGCTTTGGGACTAATTAATTAATTAACGACAACACCAGGTATTAAAGCTGCTCCGTCTAATTACAGATCTTTCGGGGTGACGTGGGATGCAGGAGGGAGGTGCTTCCCTCCTCCCCCTTCTGGGGCAGCCCCAGGGGGGCAACAGGGGCAGCGTGGGGTCCATGGAGGTGAAGACACTCAACAAAGTGTCCAAACTGACCTTTTTCGAGCCTTTTATGTGTGTTTAAACCCTGCTCTGAGGTAGGGAACAGAGAAGGGTTAAGTCTGGAGGCTACTAAAGGGCTGCAGGGAGGAAGGTGGGAGCCTGCTCAGCCCCTTGGCCAGCCCTGACTGGGGTTGGGGGGATGATGGGGGCAA
>VZTF01000567.1:448498-460418 GCA_013397755.1 Cnemophilus loriae
CCGCCTCGGGTGGAGCCGAGCGCAGCCGAACCGCCTCGGTGGAGCCGGCGGTCCGGCCGGTCCGGCCATGCAGCTGCCGCAGGTGCCGGCGCCGGGGCCGCGGCCGCCCGTGCTGTGGGTGCCCGCCGGGTCCAAGATCCTCTGCATCGAGGTAGGGCCCCGCCTTTGTCTGCCGCCGCCTCCGCCCGGCCCAGCACGGCCGGCACCGCCCGGCAGCCTCCGCCCGCGCCGGGGTGGGGGGGCTGCACCCGGGGGGCCTGTAGGAGGGATGTGGGTGATGGCGAAGGGGTATATCTGCTCCCGGGGATGTTGTGTGGGAGTGGGAGTGATGGCGAGGGTGTGGATCCTTGCTCCCGGGGATGGGCATGGAGGGATGTTGGTGGGGGGTGATGGTGAGCAGGGCGTATCTGCACACAAGGATGAGGATGGAGGGATGTTGGTGAGGGAGTGCATCTGCTCCCAGGGATGGGCTGGGGATACAGCACTGTTTGTGATCAGGGTGTATTTGCACACAGGGATGGTGGGTGTGAGTGTGGGTGTTGGTGATGGAGTGTATCTGAATCCAGGGATGGGAATGAGGATAGAGCAGTGTTGGTGAGGGGGTGTATCTGCTCTCAGGCGTAGCATGGGGATGAAGCAGTGTTGGTGATCAGGGTGTATTTGCACACAGGGACGGGGATGGAGGGATGTTGATGAGCAGGGTGAATGTGCACGCAGGGTTGGGGTGTGTGAGTGGGCGTGTTGCAGGGTGTATCTGCATCCAGGGATGAGAATGGAGGGGTGTTGGTGGGGAGATGTATCTGCTCCCAGGGATGGGGTGGGTGGGTGTGGGTGTTGCAGGGTGTATCTGCATCCAGGGATAAGGATTCGGGGTGTTGGTGGCAGGGTGTATCTGCTCCCAGGGATGGGTGTTGGGGATGGAGGAGTGTTGGTGAGGAGGGTGTGTTTGCACAGAGGAATGGGGTTGGAGAGGTGTTGGTGAGGGGATGTATCTGCATCCACAGATGAGATGTGTGGGTGTGAGTGTTGCTGAGCAGGGTGTATCTGCACCTAGGGATGGAGTGCATGTGGGTGCAGGGTGGTTGTTGGTGATGAGGGTGTATTTGCACTCAGGGATGGGGGCTCTGTGTGTGTGTGTGTGCGTGTGTGTGTGTTTGTGTGTGGCTGAGGGGGTGTGTCTACACCCAGGGAAGGGGAGGGTGTCGGCAGATGGGTGTTGGTGATGTATCTGCACCTGTGTGTGATGTGGGTGCCAGTGAGGAGGGTGTTCTGGCACCCAGGAATGGGATGTTTGCTGTAGGGGGGGTGTGTTTGCAGGCAGGGGTGGAGGATGATGGTGAGGAGGTGTATCTGCCCCCAGGGATGGGTTTGGAGTGTGTGTTGGCTGGAGGGTGTATTTTTCCACCCCAGGGTTGTGTGTGTGGGTGCGTGTGTGTGTGTGGTGCAGGTGTCCAAGGGGCAGCACTGAGGGAGTGTTGCACCCGCAGGCAGTGCAGGGAGGGGTGTGTGCATTGGCAGGGGTACAGCTTTGTCCCCCGAGTGTGTGCAGGTGTTGGTGGGTGTGCAAGCACGTGGGTGTCTCTGCGTGTGTGGGAAGAGGAGCTTAGGGTGTCTTTGTCACCTGTGATGGTGACAGGGTGTGGGTGCACATGGGCTGGGGGAGTGGCAGCAGTGGGAGTGTGTGGGCACACCGGGTGTGACAGGGAATGCAGGTGTGCACAGGTGTTGTGCTGGGCTCAGGTGTGCATGGTGGCTGTGGGGATGAGATGTGGGTGCTGCTGGGGGTGCCATGAGCCCGTCCAAAGTGTCCGTGTGTCTGCAGAGGGCTCTTGGAGGTCCCGCTGTGGGTGCTGCTGCTGCACCGGGGAAACTGAGGCAAGGGGCATTGTGTCCCCAGTGCCAGCTGTGCGTCCCGGGGTGCGTGCCCGCGGTTGTGTGTGATCCGTGGCAGCGGGGAGGGTTCTGTGGGGGTTGCATGGCATGCGGACTGGGGTTGTCCGGATGCCCACGGGGCTGGGTGCGGTGGTGTGTGGCTGCACGTGGGTGCACAGAGGCGCTGGGACAGACGTGCGGTGTGCGCAGCGCTGTGTGGGCACAGGTGTGTGGCTCCAGAGAGGTACGGCTGCGCCAGGGGATTGGGGGTAGGTGTGCTTGGGGGGTGCTGGGTGTCTGTGGTTGTGCTCAGAGGTGTGTCGGGGTGTGCAGGGTGTGCCAGAGTGGTCATGCACGTGCAGGGTTGTGCGGTGGTGTGGTTGTCCCCAGGCTGGCAGTGTGGCCTCGCTGTGGGTCACCCCCAGGGCTCTGTCAAGGCGTTCCCATGATGAGTGACTGCCAGTACCCCGGTTCCTGTCTTCCTACACTGGGCACAGAGGGGCCTGGGGACCCTGGGGTGACATGGACACCAGGCTCCCACGGGCACTCGCTGTTCCAGTGTCGCCTGCCACCTCCATCTCGTTTGGATGCATGGTGGCCTGCTGGATCCTCTGGCTGTTGGTTATGAGGACAAGGAGGAGAGTGATGCCAAGGAAGGAACAAAGGCCAGAAGTGACCCTGTCCCACTGGGCACATCCCGCAGCAGTAGTTCACTATGGACTGGCTCTCCCTGGCACCCAGGCTCTTGGGGGGCTCTGAATTTGGGTGGGGGACAGTGCCTTAGCTGTCAGGAGGTGGTTTAGCAACCACTGGTGATGCCCTGTGCTGTGGAACACTAGTGGTTTGGCCATGGGGTAGCTGGGGCTTTGTGGACTGCTGGTGATGGTGGGTGCTGTAACACCCCAAGCAGGGGGTCACTATGTCCTTGGGGTGTGGGAGATGGCTGAGAGTTGGGGACGGACGGACGGACGGATGGATGGATGGATGGATGGATGCTGTGGGGGTGGAAAGGTGGGTGGTGGCAAGATGGGAGATGAATGGGCAGTTGTAAGGGTGATACAGGGATGGATTGGTGTTGGGAATATGGATGGGTGCTGTGGGAATGGATGGGTGTTGGCGGGTGGATGGAGGGTCTTGGCAATATAGATAGATGCTATGAGAAGGGATGGGTGTATGGGGATGGATGCTGGGGATATGGATGGGTGCAATGGGGATGGATTGCTGTTCGGGGGTGGATGGGTGAGTGTTGGTGATATAGATGGGCACTATGGGAATGAATGGGTGTTATGAGGATGGGTGTTGGGGATATAGGTGGGTTCTATGGGGATGTATGGATGCTGTGGGAATGGGTGTTGGAGTATGGCTGGATGAATCCTGGGGGAAGATGGGTGTATGGGTGATTGTGTGGGTGTCCAGGATGGATGAATGGATGGATGGGTGTTGCAGGGTGGGCAGGTGGGTGTCAGGAGCAGGGGGAAATGCCTGGGTGGATGTTTAGTGTGGGAGGATAGATAGAGGACTGTGGTTGGTGGCTGTGTGGACACAGTGCGGCGGTGCTGTGGGGACAACCGGAGGCCTGGGTGCCACAGGGGGTCACTGAGCGCCACGTGGTGGGCACATGGCGATGCCAAGGGTGCCAAAACCCCCTTTCTGGGAGTGTCTAGAGGCCAGGACAATTTCTCCCCGGTATGGTGTGGCAGCCCTGGGGTAGGTTAGCTGGTCCCTGAGGCCTGACATTTATAAACATCAGCCGCTCCTGGGGAATCAATACAGTTTAATAACCGGCGAGCGGAGACGGGAGACACATCAAAATGACACTCTGCGGCTCCGTAAATGTTATTCTAAATCATCCTCACTGGGTTTATTACATTAAGCATACAGCAGCGGGCATGGGAAATTTATTCCATCAAAGGCCATCGTGCTGGTAAATGAGGCTGGCGGGTCAGTGGAGGGGGGCAGCCCCCCCAAAATGGGGTTCCCTCCTCCCGGCCATGGCAGGGAAGTGAGGGACAGTGGGGTGCTGGGTTTAGGATCTTGGTGCTGTCACAGCCTCCTGAGTTTGGGGTGAGCCAAATCCTGCCCCGGCGCAAAGTGGTTGTTTGGGGGACTGGTGACGTGATGGGTGACACTATGAGGTGTCCCTCGGTGCCACCCTGTGCCACCCCATGACTCCTGGGGACTCAATCCATTCCCTGGACCATCCTCAGCTCTGCGCTGACATTTCTCTCCACGTTTCCCTGGAGACGAGGTGGTTGCTGTGGAAACCTCCCTCCTCTTCTCTCTTACCCATCCTCTTCCTCACCCTGATGTGGGGGGGACTGGCTCTGCCCCCACCCAGCCCCAAAATTTAGGGACCCCCTGCAGGGTTGCGGCAGGGGGTACCTGGGATGGGGGTGCACATGCACGTGGGGGCGACTGTCCCCGTGTATGCTCAAGGCGTGTTCGTGTGCGCACCCCCGCTCCGTCATGTGTGACATCTCACCGTTGCCGTGGCGACCCCATTGAGCACATGGCTCAGGCTCCGCAGCATCGCGGGGGAAGCACGCTTGTTGCCATGGAAACGGCCATAATTGTAGCATTTTTCGGCTAAAAGAGGGGAAGAAGGAGGGGGAGAGAGGAGGAGAAATGGCTCCATGGGGCAGCAGGCCAGGGATGTGCCTGCCAGCCCAGCGTGTCCTGCTGCACACTGGTGTCACGCTAGTAAGTGCACACAGCAGTGACAAGGAGGAGGCCAAATTTGGGTGAGGTTTGGGAAAAGGAGGGCAGTGGTGCCAGAGGGGCCGGGGCCGGCGGGGTGCTGCTGCTGCCTCTGCAGTCCTTTGCAGTCGAGGAAAGCGGGCAGGTGGCCAAGCCTGGCACTGGCGGCCCCGCGGATGCCTGCAGCACCAGGTGCCCATTGCCAGGTCCGGAGCATTGCCCTCAGCACATGGCATCCCCGAGTCGCTGTGGCCACGAGCCCCGGATCTGTTCTTGAAGGTCCCTCCCCTTTTCCTCCACTCCCGGTGCCAGTCGTTGGCCAAATCCTGCTGCTCCCCATGGAAAGGGTTCAGGGGACACCACACTGACCACCCGCTCTCACTTGTGTTGTAGATGAATCGCCCCATCCAGGTGAAGCCGGCCGACAGCGAGGGCCGAGGAGGTAGGTCTCCAATTCCCCGGCTGCTTGGCATGGGCAGGGGGGCACGGGGTCACCCAGGGGGTTATGGAGGACATGGTGGTGTTGTGGGGGCTGCTGTGGGAAGGTTGGTTTGCAGAGAAATCCAGGAAAGGAGCTGTCGTTGCTGGCGGCATCCAAACCCGAATGCAGGGCAAATGCCATGTTCTCTCTCCCTGTCTGATCAGCTGGGGGGAACATCCTGATGTCATCCTCGGAATGTCCTGACATCATACGGTTAGCATCCCAACATCCTGGGGGGCAGAGCACCAAACAGCTGCTCTGCCTCACCACCTTCATTTACCAAACAACCCAATTCCCTGTCCAGAGCTGTCTGTGGGGACCCTCAGGCAAGGAGTTGGCTGCGTGTGGCCCAAGCCCCTGTCAAACTACTACCCCCCCAAATTCTTTGTGAGCATTTGCCACTCATCAGGCTGTGGCATTGCCAGGCTGAGGTGATCATTTGGGCAAAATCGCAGGAATTGGATCAAAATCCCACATCTGTTGCTGGGCAGGTAGGTGCTATCGGACATGCAGAATGCTCCTGTGGGGCCGCCTGCACTTGGCAGGATGGCTGGGGTAGATCTCCCCCCATCCAAACCCTGTTATTAAACGCACCGGGAGCTGGTCCCAGTACGTCCCAGAGGGACCTGGCAAATAAATTACCCACTTACCAAGCGTAATTGGTGAAAGATTAAAAATCGATGGGTGAGCTGGGGCTCCCGGCTCCAGCCCCCTCACCCAGAAGGCGATGCTGGGCTGCCCAGCCCACTCCCTCTGGGAGATGGCTTATGTTTAACTAGACAACACATGAGCCCTATTCCCTTAACTAATTTTCCTGGTACCTTAACAGACGAAGCATTCGTCGTCTTCTGCCATTATTTATTTATTTCCCCAGCAACGCTCTTGACAGGGCACCTTATTTTCTTTGTCAAATGCCATTAGCGTGCGGCAGGAGCGCGCGGCCGCACAAGACAGATGCTGGTAATAATCATGAAATTCTCATTATTTACTATCACTTCTCTTGTGTTTGGGTTATTGATGTCCCCTGGGCACGGCTGGAGGCTGCAGGTTGTTCTGCGAGTCCATCACACGAGGGTGATCACCTCTGGTTTGTGGGTTCTCTTTGTTCCCACCGCATCCCGCACGAGTGCTGGGGAAGCCATCCCCCGCATCCCTGGGAAAGGCCCCAGCTCCACTCCCTAAAGTAATGGCTCTTCCAGGATTCACCCCTGAGCAATTTCCCCACAGGAGAGGTTTTCCCGCCCTGAGTGTTCTGCAGGACGGAGATGTTAAATCTGGCACCTTCTCCATGGGATCGGTATCGCTCCCTCCTTCTGATGTCACTTGGCTCTTTCCCATCCAGACACCATTCGTGATGAGGGGTTGGGATGGTGGGTGACCTCTCACTCTCTGATGGGCTTGGTTTTGTTTTTAGAAGACAGGAAGCTCTTTGTGGGCATGCTGGGGAAGCAGCAGAGCGAGGACGATGTCCGCCGCCTCTTTGAGCCCTTCGGCCAGATTGAGGAGTGCACCATCCTCCGAGGGCCTGATGGAGCCAGCAAAGGTGGGCTTTGGGGCACCGAGTAGGCACCCTATAGACCTGCAGTGGCAAAATCCAACCTGTCCCATGTTCTCTCTGTTCTCTTAGGTTGTGCCTTTGTGAAATACGGCAGCCACGCCGAGGCACAGGCTGCCATCAATAGCCTGCACGGCAGCCAAACCATGCCGGTAAGTGCCAGGCTTGCACCTTGCCCCAGCTGACCCCACGCTGGCTACTCAATCCAATCACCTACTAATTTGATCCTCAGTCTAATTGGATCAAAATCCTAAAAACTGGCAATTTGCTGGCCACATCACCCCAGGTCCCAGGTTCCTCCTTGCCAGGGTGCTGAGCCCCAGAGGTAGGAGTGTGGGGCTAATTCTCTCCATGCTAGAGAAAGAGGCAGTTTAATTAACGCGGAAGGTCAGAATTGTGGACAAGGAAAGGGAAAGGAAGCAGAGGTCAGGGAGCTGCCACCGAGGAGAAAAACTGGCTATAATTAAACCTCACATCGATTGTTGGTTGCTGCTGCCAAGCTGGGCAGTGTCCCCAGGGCTGAGGATGCTGAGGATGCTGCGGATGCTGCGAGCCAGCACCCACGGCAGGTACACAGTTTGGGGGCATTGCCATGGTCCCACCATCAGCCCCATCTTCCCCCCACCTCAGGGTGCCTCGTCCAGCCTGGTGGTGAAGTTTGCAGACACAGATAAGGAGAGGACCCTGCGGCGGATGCATCAGATGGCAGGGCAGCTGGGCATCTTCAACCCCATGACCATCCAGTTCGGCGCCTATGGGGCCTACACGCAAGCGGTAGGAGCTGGTGCAGACCGGGGGCTTTGGGGGACCCCTGTGGGTGGGGGGTCTGGTTTGGCCCATGGAAGCATCAGTGGCAGGGGGCATGGATGCCTGCCAGGGCTGGTGTATCCCTGTTTAGGGGCACATACAGGGCTTCCTCCCCACAGCTGAGGGTGGTTGTAGGGTGCAGTCATCCCATATTTAGGGTCACCAAGACCGAAACTCCTGTCCTTGGGTCTGGCAGCGGGTGGCATTTATCCCTCTGAATCCATCCAAAGCAGAGATGTTGATTTACCCTCCCCTCTCCCTCCTTCTCTCTGCCTGTTGCTCTCTGTCCCCTTTCCCCCTTTCTTTCTCAAAGATCATGCAGCAGCAGGCAGCCCTGATGGCGGCCGCGCAGGGCACCTGCCTCAACCCCATGGCTGCCATCGCTGCTGCCCAGATGCAACAAATGGCCGCCTTCAACGTCAGCGGGCTGGTGGCTGCCCCCCTGACCCCCTCTTCAGGTAGGACCCCCGCATTTGCCACTTGGCACCCTCGGGGGGCGCTCTTGGGGTGATGCCGGCACTGACGCCGTGCTCCTGCAGGTACAAGCACCCCTCCGGGGATCAGCACGGCGCCGGTGCCCAGCATTGCCACGCCCATCGGGGTGAACGGCTTCAGCCCGCTGCCGCCCCAGACCAATGGGCAGCCTGCCTCCGAGACCATCTACACCAATGGCATCCACCCCTACCCAGGTACAGCCCTTTCAGGGCTCTGCCGCAACCCCCGGGGCTGGGGGAGTGTGCTTGGCTCATGCAGGATGCTCCAGGGGTGCTCCCCATCCCAGGAACGTGCTGGATGAACCAGCCGTGTACTCCCGTGGCATCACTGCAGGGAGGAGGGAATTCAGGCAGAGAGCAGCTCTGCCCCTCCGTGGCAGAGCTTGGCCAGGAGCCCTTTCCTGTGGGAGCTGCGCATGCATCCCTGGCTTTCTCTGGCTTATTCTGTCTTCCTTCTCCTTTCTCTTCTCTTCCCAGCTCAAAGCCTAACGGTGGCAGACCCCCTCCAGCAGGCCTACGCCGGCATGCAGCACTATGCAGGTCTCAAACTTCGCTTCCCACTCCTTCCCTCTCTCCCCTCTTTGCTCCTCACCCTTATTTTTGGGAGGTGAACATCACTCTGGGGTTGAACACTGGACTGGGGCAGTGTATTTGGGCACAGATTAATGAGGAGAGCAGCAGGTGCTGTGCCCTGGCAGGAGCTCCAGCGCAGTGATGCCGATGAAAGCACTGTCCCCTCATCCCACTGGCTCCTGTCATGGCCCCCTGTGCAAATTTTGGATGGTGCAAAGTGAATTTTAATACCCATGGGGCTGAGAGAACTCCGTGGGGGAGCCTTGGCAGTGGTATCGAGGAGAGGGGGCGAGATTTGGGAGGTGACAGAAGGCCAGCTCCACACCAAGACACCAGAAGTCTTTGGGTGTTCATCACGCGACCAAATCTGATGGCCAAGGGCATGGGCCATGGAGGGAAGGGAGTCAGAGCTTCCCATGGAAATATGTCAAGCCCAGCAGCCATTTAATTAGGAGCATTGACAGCAATGTCCAGATTTGCAACGGAAAATCAAGTTTTGGACCCCAGATTTTGGGGTTCTTCAGCCAAAAGTACCATCTTTCCTCAGCCTTGAGGCCATATTACTGCTATCACTAGCATCCCTCATAGGAGAGCTGTTCCCACATCCCTGGTATGCCGGGAGGGGTAGGAAAGGCAGAGCCAGCAGCCGTGGGGCAGGAGAAGCCCCTTGATCGCAGGTGGCAGCAGGTGACATGCCTGTCCCAGCCCTTTCCATGGCTGAGGCGGGTGCCATGGCCTCAGCTTCTTGTTTCTCTCTTCCAGCAGCATATCCCACTGCCTACGCTCCCATCAGCCAAGCCTTTCCCCAGCAAGCGCCCCTCATCCCGCAGCAGCAGCGAGAAGGTGAGGGGTGGGGGTCACCCCGCATGGGGCCGGTGGCTCCTCAGTGTCCCCCCAGGGTGACCCCACCTCGTGGCTGACGTGTCCTGTCCTTTGTGTGTCACTCAGGTCCCGAGGGCTGTAACCTGTTTATTTATCACCTGCCCCAGGAGTTCGGGGACGCGGAGCTCACGCAGATGTTTTTGCCTTTCGGCAACGTCATCTCTGCCAAAGTCTTTGTGGACCGTGCCACCAACCAGAGTAAATGCTTTGGTAAGTCCCGGGGTGTGGCTGTCCCCGGTGTCCCAGCTTAGGGCTCCAGCTGTTCCCAGTCCCCAGCTCAAGGTTCCAGCTACCCTTAACATCACAGCTTGGAGCTCTGGCTCTTCCTCAACACCCTAACTCAGGGGTCTGGCTCTCTTCAGCACCCTGGTTTAAGTATCTGACTCTCTTCGACATCCCAGCTCTCACCAGTTTCCAGCTCCAGAGTCCCATTCTCCCTGGTCTCCAACCTGGAGGTCCAGCTCTCCTAATATTCCGGCTCAGGTGGTCTGTCTCTCCCCAAATCCCAGCTCAAGGGCTTGCCTCTCCCCAGTGTTCCCAGCTTGGGGATCTGGCTCTTTCTGGCAACCCAGCTCAGAGCATCTCCATCTCAGGGGTCCACCTCTCCCTGAAGTCCCTGCTTGGGAGACTGTCTCTCCGACATCTCATCTTGGGGATCTGTCTTTCCCTGGTCTCCAGCTCAGATGTCCATGTCTCCCTGCTGTCCCCTGCTTGTGGTCCAGCTCTCCCCTATGTCCCCAGCTCAGGGATCTGTATCTCCCTCTCACAGACCTCGGTGTCCTCACAGACCCTGCCAGCTTGGTGTCCCCATAGACTCTTTCACTGCGGTGTCTTTAGAGGCCCTATCAGCTCAGGGTCTCTGCAGACCTGGCCTCCAGATGTCCCCTGAGCCCACCCATCTCATCCTGATGTCCCCACAGACCTCATCACCCTGGTATCTCCACATACCTGCAGACCTCGGTGTCCCCACAGACCCCATCACCTCAGTGTCCCTGCAGCCCCTATCACTTTAACAGACCCTGTCACCCCAGTGACCCCACAAATCCCGTCCCGTAATGTCCTTGCACACCACTCCAGTGTCCTGTGGACCCTCTTATGCTGCTGTCCTCACAGCCCTGTCACGTTGGTGTCCCTGCAGACCTGATGTCCCTGCGGGTGCCATCACCTGTCATCCAGTTCCCTGCAATCTGGGGCTGTGATGTTACCCCAGGACCCCCTCTCCCAGCACTCCCAAACAAGGAGCATCCCACAGGATTTCAGTGCCTGGGTTGAGGCGAGGCAGCCGCCTGTGATGTGTGCAGTGACAACCCCGTGTCCCCTCGCCGCCAGGTTTCGTCAGTTTTGACAATCCGACGAGCGCTCAGGCGGCCATTCAGGCCATGAATGGCTTCCAGATCGGCATGAAGAGGCTAAAAGTGCAGCTAAAGCGGCCGAAAGATGCCAACAGACCCTACTGACCCCAGCTCAGCCTGCGGAGAGGTGAGGGGGCCTGGCCCTGAGGGACCTGGCAGTCGTGGAGCGTCCCCGTGTCACATCCCCGAGTGTGTGCAGGGATCTCTGCCTGGCGCCACCCACCCAATGGATCTGGGTTTCTCCCTCCGTCCTTCCCTCCCTCCGTCCCCCAGGAGCACGCTGACAACCTTTTCCTTCTGTTTCAGGTCGGACGTCCCACAGTGTCTGACGACTTTCCCCTTCCCCAAGTGCAGTATCCAAACCCGTAACTCTCTTTCTTTGCAACACATCCCGGAGGAGGAAGAGGAGGAAGAGGTGAAGGAGAAAACGGCGAAGAAGAGAGTGTTTTGGTCGTAGCTTTTCCCTTTTGAATTTTTTCCCAAACTGGTCTTGTTTGTTGTTTAACGGGAACGAGAGGAAGACAAGGAAGGAGGGGAGCGATGTGGCGCTGGGGCTGCGATTCGCCGCCGGCCGCTCGCCGGGACTCACCGGATCCCTCGCTGGGAGCAAGGCCGATGGCTCCGGGCAGCCGGGCCACGATCTACCTTTGTTTTTCGGGTTTTTTTTTTAAAGCACTCATTTGCTGCTACCGATTTCCCAGGAGAAGCGAGGAAAAGAGGCTCCAAATGGATTCTTAAACCAAAGCCGGTGGGACAGGACCAGTCTCGGGTGCTTCACCTGGAGGATGCTTGTTTGGAAAATAAAGAAAAACGGCAAGATTTTCCTTTTTCCCTGCGTTGGGGAAAAAAAAAAGAAGGATCAAAGTATGTTGGACTTATAGAAGATATATATAAATAAGTATATATATATATATATCCCATGGAGCAGGGTGGCGGGACACGCGCTTCCCCTGCTTGTCACTGGCACAGGGACATAGGATTACTTGTTTCAGAGTCATATCATTCCTTAGAGTTTAGGGACCAAAGGACTATTGCTTTTTTTAAATATATCTATAAATAAATTAATTTAAAAAAAAACAAAACAAAACACAAAAAAACGTTGGGAAAGGAGGAGAAAATCCAACAAAAATTAAGAAGGTTGAGTAAAACCCTCGGGCATTCAGAGCCACGAGCGTTTCCTACAGGGCTCGGATTTGGGGGGTTCAAG
>VZTF01000567.1:471626-493347 GCA_013397755.1 Cnemophilus loriae
CCCGCGCCCCCGCAGGCCTGCCCCGCCCCCTCCGCGGGCGCGCTCCCCCCGCGGCCGTGGCCGTGTCCCCGTGTCCCTTCCCGCGTCGCGGCCCCTCACCATGTCAGCGCGGGCCGGCCGGCGCGGGCACGGCCGCCATGCTGCCGGGGGGCCGGGCTTGACGTCAGAGCTGCCGCACGGCGTCACCCAGCGGCGCCGCCATGACGTCACCGCCGGGACCCCTCCTCCCCGACGCCCCCCGGTGCCCCCGGAACCGTCGGGGTCGGGGCAGCGCCATGGAGGGGGCACAGAGCTGGCGGGGTCCCAGTGTCCCCAGTGTCGGGTCCCCCCGTCGCAGATTGGGGTCACCGCAGTCCCCAGCACAGGGTGCCCCGTGGAGTGGCCATGTCCCTCACAATGTCTCCATGGTCCAAGACAGGTCGCGTGTCCCCAGCACAGGGTGACCATTTTGGGTCCCCTCTATGTCTGTCACAGTGTTCCCACAGCCCAGTCCAGTGTCCCCAGTGTCCTCAGTACAGGGTGACTACGTTGGGTCCCCTCCGTGGCAGTCACGGTGTCCCCACAGCCCGGCACAGCGTTCCCAATGTCCCCAGTACCGAGTATGCAGTGTTCCCAGTACAGGGCCCCCAGCACCCCCAGTACAGGGTGACCATTTTTGGTCCCCTCCACGGACCACAGGGTCCCTAATGTACCCAGTACAAGATCCCTGTGTGGTCCCAGCGTACAGTGACGATTTTGGGTCTGCAAACGGCTGTCACAGTGTCCCTACAGTCCAGCGCAGGGTCTACATGGCCGGTCCCTGTGTCAATGGCAAGTTCGCAGTGTCACCACGGTCCCAGCATGGAGCCACTGTCATGAGTCACCGTCAAAAGGTCCCTACGGTTCTGGGACTGTGTCCCAGATATCTCCAGGATGGGGTCCCCACTATTACCAGCCAAGGGCCTTCATGGATCTGGCATACGGTGTCCATATTGGGTCCCCACACGGCTGAGACAGTGGCCCCAGCACAGTATCCCCTGTGTCCCCAGCATCTCCAGCCTGGTCTTTCCTTGACCCCAGCACAGCGTCCTCAGCGGCACCAGCACCATGTCCCCAGCATCTCCAGCCTTGTGCCCCCAGTGGCCCCAGCACTGTGTCCTCGTGGCCCCACTACAAAGCATCCACACTGGTCCCCAGTGTCCCCACTGGAGGGTCTCAGGACCCTCCAAAGCACCCCAAAACACCCAGAGCCGCTGCCCCCCCAGAGTGAGGAGCCCCTGAGGTGTGAGCTGGGGGCTTGGTGTGAGTTGGGGGGTCGGTGTGAGCTGGGGAGTCGGTGTGAGTTGAGGGGGCTCGGTGTAGGTCGGGCGGGGTCAGTGTGAATTGGAGGGCTCGGTGTGAGTTGGGGGCCGCGGCCCCTTTAAGAGCATGACGCTGGGCCGCGGTCCCTTTAAGGCGACAGTTACTCTCCGTCCGCGCGCCCGGCGGCTATGCCGCCTCCTGATTGGCCGGCCGGGCGCGTGCTGTGACTCACTGCTTTCCTCTAGCCGTGGTTTGTGCGTCCGCCCGTGAAAGTAGCCCCGGCGCCCCGCCCTTGTGGGCCCTGGCGGAGCGGACGGCGGAGGGATCTGCAGGGGGCGGTGCTGCGGCTGGCAGGGATCACCTTGGCGGGGCGTGGGGGCGGCGCGCAGAGACGCGGCGGCTCTTGGAGCGAGAGGACGAAGGAGGGGTGTGGCTGAGCGGCGGCAGGTAACGGCGGCCTGAGGGGCGGCGAGTGCTGGCGCTGCTGTTATCCCCGTGCTTCCGCCGCTGGGAGAGGGTCCCCCTAGGCGGCGGCTGAGGGGAGAGGCGCGCGCCTTATAGTACGGTTGAGGAGGGGACGCGCGGGGGGCTCCCAGCGCCGAGCACGTGGCCGCCGGTGGCCCCGGCCCCGCGTTCCCTCCTCTACCTCCTCGAGCATTCTCTCGCGACCCCGCACCGGGGGACGCCCGTTCCGAGCATCCCCTCGGGACCCAGCACTGGGGAGTGCCCGCACCGAGCATCCCTTCCGATCCCGCGCCGGGGAACGCCCGCTCCGAGCATCTCCCCACGGCCCGCGCCGGGAAACGGCCGTTCCGGGCACGGGGAGGCGGCAGGGGTCCGGGGGAATGAAGGGGGACGCGCACGAGCGGGGAGCCCTGTGTGTGCCCCGCGGCCGTGCCGTTAAACGGAACGCGGGGCGCCGCTGCGGCTGCCGCCCTGTTCCTGCTGGCCGGGCAGTGCCGGAGGAGCTGCTGGGAGGCTGAGTCAGAGGCAGACGGAGTGAGGCGCTAGGCCGGCCGGCCGCCCCCCCCGCCCCGGCCACAGTGCCTGCCCTCACGTAAGAGCCGGCAGTTCCCCGAAGGGCATCGGCTTAAATCAGCGTCCGGCTCACTGCACCCACCCCTGATGCTGCAGCCTCTTCCCGACCCCCCCGCGAAGAGAAGGCCCCTTCTGAATCAATCTTCTCCCGTAATTGTGCCTGCTTAAACACGTCCAATTGATTTGGACAGTCTCTTGAACTATGAAAACCTTTGAAACGTGTTTAAACCCCCTTTGCAGGGCTACCAGGGCATGAATAGTGCTTTTGTCGTCGGACAATGGCAACCTCCCGACTGTCTTCTCAGACTAGTAAAAGTAGACGGCAGTCTCTAAAAACCTGCTTTGTTCTGATAAGGCAGCTCGGTATCGGCGAGGCCCAGGTTAACAAAAAATCAGGGTTTTATGGAGGTTTTTGTAATTTTAAAGTGTTAATTTTCCTGCTGCTGCTCATCGTGACTCAGAGGTGCGATGACAAAGAGGTTTTTGGTTACTCACACACGTCCAGGGACTTGTGCAGTTAGGAGTGCTTAATTTAAGGAAAAAAAACAAAAAACAATAAAACTCTGAAGAGTGTAATTTCATGCCCGAGATCTCGTTTATAGAGCAGAATTCTGGCTAATCTAAAGGAGTTCGATGGGTTAATGGGCCGGGCTGGTGCCAGCCGGTTTCCAGCCCGTCACCGGATTAAGCAGAAGGTTTTTGTGCGAGGCAGGAAGCACTGCTGTGAGCCACGTGCTTGAACTGGGGACTTCTGCCTGTGCAACCCTTCTGAGAAACTTCGCTTGCATTAGCTAAAGAGCTTGGAGAGTCTGCAGCAGCCTGCGTTTTTTTGATTACCTACTCCTTTATCCATCTAAAGCTATTATTAAAACCTTTCATTTATTGCTGTTAGCTGGAGTGATCCACCGCCGGCCTTAATTCCCTTTGCACCCAACAAGTTGATAATTTAATTTGATGGGAACAAGACGTTTCCCAGGCCGGCTGGAGCACGTGCTGGTCCTTTATCTCCCGCCTGGCCGTTGTTCTCCGGGGGGAATACGGAGCCGCAGCGGGTGGTGATGGATGGCACGTAGGGGATGGGGCTGCAGTACCGGCGCGCTGCCACGTGCAGCAATCTCCATCCTGGAGCGGGGATGCAGCACAGTGGTCTACACTTCTACCTAGTTAAATGTGAAAAGAAAACCCCCAGGCTTTCTTTTATCGTGTAATGCAGGTTTTTACAGCTTGCCTGAAGGCAGCCAGGTGCTTTTTGCCGAGCTGAAAGGCTCCTTGTCCTCTGCAAGGTTAAGCCTGTAGGTGTGTCCTACAAATACCCTCGAGATAAGTCTTTTTAGTCACCAAACATCCGATGCTTGCCACCTCCTCTCTATTTTTTTAGTTAAGCCTTCCAGGGAGGGCAGCTCAGCAAAGGCACCGGCTGAGCCAGCAGCACACGGGGAAGGTGCCAGAGTCAGCTTGACCTTCCTGTTCCCCATTGCCAAAAAGCTGGAGAGGCATCTCCGTTCTGGATCTCTCCTCCCGTGGATCTGCAGCTCAATGCCGGGGAGAGCGTCGGCCAGCCGGGAGCAGATGGTGGCTCCTGGGGTCTATCCAGGCTTGCAGAAAAGGGGTGGAATTTTGGGGTGGCCATTTTGTCCTTACGTAACGGCGAGACACCACCTCTGGCATCGGCTGCCTGGCAGGAATGTGCTGTCCTCCCTCCCTGGGAGAGGGGATGCCAGGCCAGGGTAAAAACCTGCTTCTCTGCAGAGCTGCATTTCTTTCTTGTTGAGTGCCTTTAGCTTCTGGAATGAGCAAAGCTGATGTTTTTCTAGGCTTTTTTTTGAGAATCTGAAGGTCTGCCTGGTTTCATAACCCTGCCCTGAGCACTAACTCAAACCATTTCTGCCTCTGGGCAGCGACACTGGGCATGAGCAGCCTTGTTCTGCAGCGTCCATGAGATTGTGTAAGTGAGGCTGACCAGTAAATCCCGAATCATCACCCCCTGGGAGCCTCCTGGCTGGAATTCCTGCAGGCAGTGACACAGCTCTGCTGTGCTGCCGTCGCCTGGGGACAGCCCGTGCTGCAGTTTATACTTCCGTTTGTCACCGATAACAGCAAAGACTTGGCCCTGGGTGGGGATTGCTGCTCCCTCTCCTTTCTCCATCCCCAAGGGGCATATCCAGAGAAACCCTGCTTTTAGGCTTTCTCTCATCTGACCCATGGGATGAGCTGGCTGGAATTAGTCGCCTGGCTACAGTAAAACCGGTCCTGACCTCAGATGGCTCAGTCTGGAATATTCAGGAGCTGGGGAGATACCAGACATCATTGGTACACCCTGCCTGAAGCATGGGCAGGCCAAGTAATAAATTCGGGGATTTAATCGTTATTCCTTGAGGAATGAATTCAGGTTTATTCAGTGCTGGAAACATTCAGGCATTGTAGAGTATTGCTCACCCCCGCCCTTCCTCACTCTGCACAGACTGAGTTCTCCGTGTTTTCTGGTGTCCTTGAAGTCCTTGCTCCTCTGTTTGATTTTAAAAAAAGCGGAGTAGTGGGAAATGCCAGACATTCCTGTTATAAATATGAGACTGGTCGTTCCAGTAACATTCAGTCGATGCCTTGTAAATGCATGGTGATGGAAGGCAGGAGGGAGTATTAAGAACACTCTTGGTGGTCGTGGGCACGGTGCTGTGGACAGATGGGTGTTTGGGATACTTTCTGTCTCCTGCGTTTCTGTTCTCGCCCCTGGACAAGGTCACTGTGTCTGCGGTTAATTTTTCTGAGTCCTCTGAACTGCTGGAAAATCTTGAGAAGGGGATTCTGGCTGGGAAGTGAACTTTTCCTTTCTCTTTATAAAGACTTGAAAGGTGTTAAAATTATGTTTGCAAATGACTTGAGTGGGTGGGGGATTTCCATGAGGCAGGGGAGAATTCACTTGACTATTTTTTTATAGACTTCCAAGTCGTGCTCTGGCTGCAGTTTCCGTGTCAGGATACTGTTGTTCCGTATCCCTCTTGTTCCTAGAAGCTGTGCGAACCTGATTCCCTGTGCGTGGAGGTGATTTCCCAGCAAAGGCTTGTTTTTTTTGGCATCTAAGGAAGCTGACACTGCTCTGCAGGTGTCGGAGGGTGCAGCAGCAAGTGTTAGAGGGCTGAAACACAATGTTTTAGGACTGACCAGAGGGTTTTCCTATAATAATGAGACTTTGTTGGGCTTTTTATGTGGGCAGACCTTCTTGTAGTGACTCCGGTGAATCAGCAGCTTCTGGCAGGGCTGAGGGAAAAGAGGCTTTGCCAGGTCAAATTATGGTTTTTGCTGGCCTGGCTGCTCTGCGGCGCATGGCAGCGCTGCGAGGGTGAGTCAGGGCTGCCTGCGCGAGGATCTGCACGTACGTGAGGAAGGGCTGCGGAGCAGGGGAGGAGCATCGGGGCCAGCCAGCGGGGCCGCTGCGGCACCGGGCGGGCTGGCAGGGCATGGCCTACCCTTCACTGTGCGCAGTCCTGCCAGCTCTGGCAGAGTTTTTGGGTTTATTGGTGCCTCTGTGTCAAAGCTGGATGTGCTGAGCTGGCTGGTATGTGCCCCTCACACCATTCCGTGGTTTATTGGTGGACTTTGTCTGCCTGGGGCAGGCAGGCAGAACAGAAGCCCAGCTCTCTTCCTGCTCTGTCCCAGCTTTTAGCTGAGCCCCAGCCCATGTTTCTATAAGCACATCTTGGAGATGAAAGCAGCTCATGCCTGCTCTGAATATTGCCCGTGTGCCCAGGGCATGGAGTTTGGAGTTAAATCAGTCTTTAAAGGCAAAATGAGTGATCTGCCCATGCCAATAGCCACCACCTTGCATCACTCTTTTACAAGATGCTTTTGTAATGCTGGGATTCTTGCCTGGGCAGGTCCAAGAGACAAAGAGCTTTGAGCTGCCACTACTACTTGAGAACAAAACTATTGCAATTAGAAATGCCTGGGGCACCGACACTGCTGTGAAATGAGTGTCTTCCCATCCCAGTGGACTGTTAAACTTCGGCTCAGCTTCCTCTTGGAAAGATAGGTTCCTGAAGAATAGGCTGGCCCTGCTGTTGTGGGGACTCTAGTCCAGAGGAGGCAAACAGCCTGAATTCAGAGAGGTTTTTTAATCCAAATGTTGACAATTACAACCAGTTTTAAACCTTGTGATAGATTTGTGCTGCTGTGGGTGAAAGGGCGTGCAAGGGGTGGGGGAGACCCACAGTGTCTTCAGCTAAAGAGGGACTCGGATTGTATTAAATTTTCAGTCTTTAATGTGTTCTCTGCCAAGGTGTTGTGTTTAATCAGTTCAAGTCTGCTTGCTTGTCCAGGCTTAAAGGATGGGGTTTAGGCTTAGGCGGACTTTGCCATGATTAGGTGCTCCTGGGCAGAATGTTGCTCGTGTCTGGGTGTGCTGCAGTCACGCCAGCGCCGAGCTGCCCCTGTCCCAAGTGGGATGGGAAGTGCAGTCGAGGTCTGTAGGAGAAATGAGTGGAGAACTGGGAGGGAGGAGGCAGAGCATCTGCCTGCGCACTCAAGTGCTTGACTTTTGTTGCGTTGTGTAGCTCCAAGGGAAGACTGGCAATGAAGAGAAGCTATGAAGGGAACATCTGCATAGATGGCAGGTGAGCTTTGGGTGGTCCATGTGGGGGATGACATGGAAATAGAAACGTGTCTTGCCTGTTAGGACTCTCAAATAGGAACATAAAGATAGTTTGACCCAGTAGCAGCTTTCTTGTTACCTCCATATTCATCACGTGGTTGTCTTGGTGTCTCTTCTTGATGGGCAGGTTGGGGTGGGTGATTCCCAAACCTGGCACTGCTTTCTTCCCTTCCAGACACAGGAATCGAGTGACCATGTCGAAGCACCATGATGCAGGGACCGCTTTCATCCAGACCCAGCAGCTGCATGCTGCCATGGCAGACACCTTCCTGGAGCACATGTGCCGCCTGGACATCGACTCGGAGCCAACCATCGCCAGAAACACTGGCATCATCTGCACCATCGGTAGGCCATTCCTAGATAGGAGAGAATTGCAGCTAGGAGCCCACACCTTGGTGAAACTTGTTAGGGAAATTGTGAGAGGGATCTGGCTTTCATCCCTTGCCAGGGCTGAACTTGTGTGGTGAGGGAACATGACTCTCCCATGTTTGCCTAACCTGTGTTACTGCTGGGAGTGAATCCAGTATCCAGCGAAATGGGAATTACTCGGGTTCTGCTGCACTCCATGGGCAAGTTAAAACAATATTTGCTGCTGCAGCGCTGAGCAATGCTGTATCCATTTACCTTTTCTCTTCCACATGAAACAGCCTGGTCTGTGTGGGTTACCTCATTATTTTTCTAAAGTTAATGTTCAAACTGTTTCTTCCTCTTAGGCCCGGCCTCCCGCTCTGTGGAGAAGCTGAAGGAAATGATTAAATCTGGAATGAACGTTGCCCGTCTCAACTTCTCTCATGGCACCCATGAGGTAAGCATGGGGTCTGAGCTGTTATGGCCCCTGTGTGTCTGCTGATCCTGTCCCTCAGGGAAAAGGAAAATCCAGCTTCGTCCAGACCATCCTTGGTGTGGGAAGGTCAAATAGCTGCTTCTGGGGAAAGCATGCTGGTTGTACTTACCGAGCCTGCGTCACTGTTGATAGCATTGAAGTGTATTTTCTGAGCCATTTTGAAAGCAATTCAATTCCACACCCTGCCCTGTAGTGGGGAGACAGCTAACTGGTATTTGACACTGTGTGCCAACTGCTTGCCGTGAAATCCTTCAGTTCTTCCTCACATCATGCTGTTCCCAGAGCTGCTGCTTCCCAGTGAGCAGCAGAAGCCGAGAAGACCTGTCCCTGTTTTGCACCTCTGCAGGAGGTCGCACTATCAGTTCATCTCACTTCTTGTTCCATTGCTGGCGGTTTTGCAAGCAGGTGATCAATGAATAACCCTGATCAAAAGTCATCTGTTATTAGTGATTTGAGATAATTACTGTGCCCAGTGGGAAGAATGAGCTCCTGCGTTTCCTGGCTAACAGGTGCTCCAGGTGTGTTCCTGGCACTCTGGAAGGTCCCACCATGCAGCTTGGGACATGGTGTGGTGAGCTTAGAAGAATAAGGTCAAAAGAAATCAACACTCCATGACAGTCAAGCCCTTGTTGCTATAAATAGCTGAGATTCTCAGTGATACTGGAGGAGCTGAGGATCCTATTCTAGGTTGCCTGGAATGCCACCGAGCCTTTCTGCTGAGTTTTTTTTTTTAACCCTGGCTGCTGTCCAGCTTTCAAAATGTCACCCAGTAGCAGCTGTAGGTGGTTTTACTTAGTGACCCATGAGCCTCATGGTGTGTAACAGCTTGGCCTCTCACTGTGGTGGCCTTTAATGGGCACAGGGCAGTGTCAGGATCAAAAGGGCTGATACTTAACTGTGGGCAACCATCAGACCTTGACTAACCACCCTGGGATAGTGTCAGTGCGTGCCTTGCAGTTGGGAAGTCAGCCTGGAGAAACAATAGTGTGAAGTAACTGTGCATCCCAGGAGTGAAATCCTTGTGCCTGGGTGACACGTCGGGGAGTTGGTGGCCAGGCTGAAACTGGGAATTCTCACAGTGTTATTTCCCAGTCGCTGCAGTCTGTGAACTTGGCTGAGGTTGAGGACAGGGAGTGTGGCTTTCTGCTTTGTGTGAGGTCTAATTGCACATTTCACACTGGGGAGGCTGACTACAGGCTCTGGTCTGGCTGTCACCTGCAGAGTGTGACCGTCGGGCATAGCCAGTCCTAAGTTTGTGTCCTGTTCTGGCTCCTTTGAAACGCCTCAGTTTCTGGTGAAGCCCCAAAGAGTTTCTATCTGCCACAAGTGCTTCAGTTCTTGTGTCCACCCCGAAGTATTTAATGGGGCTTGAGCTTTAACAGAGGTGCTTTGGCACCCGCCAGGCTCCCTTTTACGTAGAATAAAAATGGCTTTTACCTCCAGCTCTGCCTGCATTTCTGTTCTGCATGTGTAACTCTTCAGAAAGTCAAATTCCCCAGGAGCCAGTTAGTCCCTGATATCAAACTAAAATGGAAAAATCCCAGATGATTGGGTTCAGGTAAGTGTTGTGGCACCATCCAGGCATGTTTTCTGTGCGGCATCCACCCCAGCTGCAGTGTCTGGAAGGGTCAGGGCCGTCTCAGTCCCAGCTTGCACACTCAGTCAATAAACTGACTCATTTTCCTGCTTTAAAGAGTTATCAGCTGTTAGATATTTCTGACCAAGGGCACACATGTGAACTTTGGCATGGCTTTTTCCAGCCTCACCTTCCTGGTGCTGGCTTATCGTATCCCCAAGATACCAAAGTCGGTGTGGAGGGCTCGTGTTGGGATGGGTGAGTGGCACGGGGGAACCACATGTTCCGGGTGAGTCAGGTCAAACTCCATCAGTCCATGTGGCACAGAGGGGAAAGGGTATGTCTTATCTACTAGGGTCTGTCAAGCGTTACACAACTCTTACTAGTTGGAAGTAGTTAAGGTTATCTCTTAATGTTATTTAAACAAGTAAAGTAAACTGATCTGCTGGCCATCTGTAGCACATTTGAGGGAGCTGGGTTGGGTTTTCTCACAAAACTGCCTTGAAACTGGCAGCATTTAGCAAAATGCTCTTGCAAACAAGGTTTGGAAGCCAGGCGTGTGGTGCTGGAGTATTGAACTGTCTGTGATTGCTTTGGCTCTGGAAAGAAACTAAATATTTACATGGATAACATTCTTTTAGCAAATCCTTTATCTATGGGAATTTAAGCCAAGGAGTGAAAAGCCTGTCCACCTGTAGGACTGATAGTGGGTCAGGCTGGAAGTGTGTGGAGGAGCTGACAGTGTGGAGCGGCATCTTCTTCTCTTGCTCTAATGGGAGGAGGAGCACAGCTGTGTGTGGCACTGACATTCTTCTGCCATCAGGTGTATTTCAATGCTCACAGTTATCCAGCCGCTGCTGCTGTGGATATTCTGCTGTGTTGAATAGGCAGGTGTTCAGGCAAGCTTTTGGAAAAGTAACTTCTAAAGTCCTGTTGGTTGGTGAGCCACCTTCAATTGGCAGATATGTGTCCTCATGGAAAATCACTTCAGCCAGGCCTCGGAACTGTCTCTTTGAGTTGTCCTTCTGGAATTAGAGCTGAGGGCACAGCCAGATAACTTCCAGACTCCACTTTCATGGCAGGAATGCCTTTGTATCCTTGCACTCTGCTTTACTGGAAGCTTTGTCTGGGTTAGATTTTGAAGGTAGAATTGAAACTGAGAGCAGAACTGTCAGCTTGGGCAGCCTCTGGTGTGTACAGGGATCTTTTCTGTAAGCAGCAGATTAGAACCAGCTTTAACATTTTCTTCTTTTTTCTTTTCTTGCCAGTATCATGAGGGCACAATCAAGAATGTGCGAGAAGCCACAGAGAGCTTTGCCTCTGATCCCATCACTTACAGACCTGTGGCTATTGCACTGGACACCAAGGGACCTGAAATCCGAACTGGACTCATTAAGGGAGTAAGTTGCTTTTTTTTTTAATCCCACTTTTTTCACTCATAGACTTCATACCATGTTAAGCCTGTGGCCTTTTCCAAACAAAAAATATCCTAGGAAACGAGGTAACAAACCACCTCCCAAAAGTTTGGACAAACTGCTGTGGGCTGGGAGGTGGCTGGTTTTTACTGGTTTTGTTGTCACACAGAGTGGCACAGCAGAAGTGGAGCTGAAGAAGGGCGCACAGCTCAAAGTGACCCTAGACGATGCCTTCATGGAGAACTGCGATGAGAACACACTCTGGCTGGACTACAAGAATCTCACCAAGGTTGTAGAAGTTGGCAGCAAAATCTACGTGGATGATGGTCTGATTTCTTTGGTGGTTAAGGAGAAAGGTGGGTAACAGTCATTCCAGCTCTGCCTGTTCAGGTTTTTCTTAGAACATACTTGTGCTTTCCATCCAGTAACTGATTCTTAGCTTGCAGTTGTGTGTTAAAGAAAGGAGAACATGATTCTTGAGGCTGTAGTGAGGACTTTGAGCTAAATTTCTCTATCTCAAGTGTAGGAACTTTCCAAAAACTAACTTCAGCTGGATTTCACTGGGCTGGCATCTAAACCCCATCTTCAAAGGGGAATGTGTGGTAGGGCCATTCCACTGTTCATGATCAGCCAGGCTAATTCATGCTCTTAATGCAAGATTTAACTAGTTTTACAGCACAGACCCTGTTTTGTAGTTAGAGACAGAACTAGTTTTAACTGGTAATGTAGAGGCAAGGTTATTTGCATGATACTCCCTTCATAGTGCTGCCTAAACTGCTCTAGCCTCAAGCCTCTAATCTATGAGTGTGTGGCACCTGGAGGTGAGGCTTTTTTGGGGTTCTCAGTTTGGTGTTGCAGGGCTCTGTGTGCAAAACTGCAACCTGCTAGCTTTTCTTGGGGGAGGTAGTCCCAATCTCCTGCAGGGAACAGCTGGTATCTTATCTAGGAACAGCCTAGAAGTTATTTTAGACCAATCTATCATGTTCCCAAGGGTAAACTGCAAGCTCGTGTGTTACGGAAATGCTGGGAAGAGATGGGATGTACTTTTTATCGCGTGTGCCGCTGTTGGCCCTGCAGTTCCCAGGCAGGGAGGTGGTGTGGGAGCTGGTGGTGGGAGCTATTCCGTAAACACTGACCATGGGAACACGTTTCAGGGAAGGACTGTGTCATGACGGAGGTCGAGAACGGCGGCATGCTCGGCAGCAAGAAGGGCGTGAACCTGCCCGGCGCTGCTGTCGACCTGCCTGCTGTCTCCGAAAAGGACATTCAGGACCTAAAATTCGGTGTGGAGCAGAACGTGGATATGGTGTTTGCTTCCTTCATCCGCAAGGCTTCTGATGTCCACGCTGTCAGGAAGGTGCTAGGGGAAAAGGGAAAGAACATCAAGATCATCAGCAAGATTGAGAACCACGAGGGTGTGCGCAGGTGAGCTTTTGTGCAGGGGATGCTTTGGATTTGTCACACTGAAATAAAGCAACTCACACTCCCTTTCTGTAGCTTCAGACAGCTTTGTGTAGAACTGAATGTGTGCTGTGCCTTGCTCCTGGTTTTCTTCCTACTTTCTTGGCACTGCAGGAAGCCAAACAGCCCGTGGAAAGCCTGCGTGCTCCTTTCAGGAGGACAGACAGATGGGAAGGTGCTTTGCAGAACAAATGGGATAACACAACTCTTCTCTCGCTGTCAGGTTTGATGAGATCATGGAGGCCAGTGATGGCATTATGGTGGCCCGCGGTGACCTGGGAATCGAGATCCCGGCTGAAAAAGTCTTCCTTGCCCAGAAGATGATGATTGGGCGCTGCAACAGGGCTGGCAAACCCATCATCTGTGCCACTCAGGTACAGGAAGTGCACTGTTGGCTCCTCACTGCCAGAGTCTGGCCGGGAGGGAATGTTGGGGGCAGCCATGGCTTGATGGCATTGCTTGGAGTGAGATGCAGAGAGGTTTTGGTCATAGCTGAAAAGCTCATATTTAGGCGTTTCTGTGTTTGGGATCTTTTCCAATTAGGTTACGGAACCTCTTGCCAAAGGTTATACACCTCAAAGCATCACGTGGTAATGAGCCTTTGGGGCTGACCTTGCAAATTCATGGGAGAAATGGCACATGCTTTTCCTTGGCATCTTGTGGCAGCACATCTCTGCCTGATAGGGAAAATTTGCTGGTGTTCCCAGCTACCTTAGAAAATGCACCCATACTGCAGCTTCAGAAGGAACTGAGTAAAGGATCCATCTCCTTTTTCTGGGAGTAGTAGGGGTCACTTGCACAGTCCTCGGGCGCTGGGAGGACTGATTTCCTGGCTGTTCTTGCTCTGCACACAGGCTGTGGAAGTGAAATCTGTCTTTAGACAGTAGTCATTAAACAAGGTTCTGGATTTACAGTGGCATATGCTCCTTTTTCCTATACTGCTACAGAAATGCAGCTGGAACACATCCTCAGGCAATGTCCCATGGGTGAAGCAAATGGTGTTTAAACAAGTGGTGAGCTCCAGCTTGGGGGGAAGCTGAGCACTTGAGGAAGACAGGAGAGCTGGCCAGACTTTGAGGTGTGGAAAGGGATTAGGAAGTACTAACCTCATGGAAAGCTGTCCCATTTTCCACTCTGGTGGAGTTAACTGGTCTGAGTTTACTGCCCTGTACACATTGTTTAAAGCATTTGAAATCTTGTGTTGGGGGAAGGTGACTGCATTGGTGCAGACCCTGCTCTTTATGACTTCTAGATGATAAAATCCCCAAATTTGAGAATGTATGATTGGATTTGAGCTTTCCATAAATGCGTCTAATGCCACACTCTGCTCTAAAGAGCTCTGATTTCCTTGGACCAAGCCTTGTGCTGAGAAGTTGAAGGCTGGAGTATTTTGGCTGGGATGTTGTGTGGCTTAAATCTCCCTGGAAAAGGAATAAATGTGGAATGGGTATGAAATGGAATGGGCTGTTTTCCTTACTGTTGGAGGCTTTAACTCGAGGCTGGTTTAGGGACCAGACCCCATCTCTGTTCCATACCCATGAAGACCTCTTGGAGTCCTTAGGTTGCATCCCACTTTCTGCCCAAGCCATAAGGAGTACTGAAGTGCAGCTGCTTCCTCTGGCAGTGCGTTGATCCCTGTGGGTTTGTTCTCTCCCAGATGCTGGAAAGCATGATTAAGAAGCCTCGCCCGACACGTGCCGAGGGTAGCGATGTTGCCAACGCTGTCCTGGATGGAGCGGACTGCATCATGCTCTCTGGGGAAACAGCCAAGGGAGACTATCCCCTGGAGGCTGTGCGCATGCAGCACGCTGTGAGTACTGCCCTGCCCTGCCTTGCCCTGCGTGGGACAGGGACACCACCTTGCCATTGGCCACCTGAGCTGGCCACTCAAAGGCCTAAACGGACTCAGCTGCCCAAAATAGCCATTTCTTTACTCGCACTCTGCTGTGGGTGATTTTTTTGAACAAACACGGTCCTGAGGGCCTGGCATCTCACTTTGTATGCTCCAAACAAGCAGAGCTGAGAGCTGCTCTGCAATGCTGAGATACAAAACTTCCCATTTCTTTTTGCCGTTACCTCGATAGAAATTTCGTCCAATGTCCTATTGCAGTGGCATATTAAATGCCTTTAACTTCTGCAAGGTCAAGGAGCTGCTTAAGCAGTTTATCTATAGATAATGAAAGGTTTTGGCTGAGTCCTGCATGGGAGGGGGTGGGGAGGCTCCTGAGGGTGATTTACAGCACTGTTGCATTCAGCACCTGCTGTGTGTTGGGAGTTGACGGGTTTGTTGCATGAGTACTGACAGCACCATATTTTTACATGCCTGAACTGCCAGAAACCTCTGCTCTGCTTCCAGTTCGTGTTTCAGTTGATAAAAGCCTGATGTCAAATACCTGTGAGCGTTGCTGCTCCCCAGTTACTGGTGCTGTGAATCGCAGCAGTGGTAACTCACAAGTTCTAACTCTCACCAGCTTTATTTGTAATTCAGGTTCTATAGATTATTCAACTCAGCCAGTGTTGGTTTGCAGTGTGTTACCTAAGCATCTTTTACCCCAATATGGAGTGGTGTTTTTTGCACGAGGCAAATGCAAAATACGACTTCCGATCACTGGGCAGTGGTGCTCCTTTACAGGCCAAACGCTAACAGTGCACCTTAAAGCTTCTCCCTCCTTTTCCAACTCTTAAATCACAAGGATTGACTTCCTACCAAGACTTGGGAACTTGCTGCAGCAAACCTTACACCTGGGTTTCCATCCTGGCATTAATTCTTTGGCCTGGGCAGGTTGTGTTGTACCTGTAGCCTGATTTGAGGATCTGTTGCATGTGCTTCCCTCTTCCTACAGACTTGGGTATGGTGTTCATTCCACCAGGGCCCCTGGAGAAACACAGAAGGCTTTAACACTGTGCAGAAATTGAAATACAGATTGACTAAATGTAAGATGTTCGAGGCAGCAAGGTGCCAACTCATGGTAGGAGCACATGCCAGTACAGTGAGGATCTTTCCTCTGAGCTAATTCACTTGTTCTTAGTCAAGCCCAGCAACATGTCAAGCCCTGAGTAACCATGGTCTGGAGATGTGCAGCATGACTGGAGCAGGTGGATGTTACCATCTGAAGTGGACAGTAGCAAACTTCCAAATACTGGGCAGGCTGATTGCTGCAGGTGGGAGTGGGCATCCTTCCCATCCCACTCCAGGATCCACACTTCAAAGCCCAGCCTGGCCATGCTATGCTGCCTGATGAGACCAGAGTTTAAACAGCCTCTCCTTTTTCCTTTCTCCCACCTCCCTGGTATCTCCACCTGTGCACCAACTGGAAACCCTCTATTAGCCATTCCTGTCTGAGCAGATCCAGCTGTGGGGTGAAGTTAAGGATTGCTGTGCCCCTCTGCAGCCTCTGTCAAAGCAAACACCTGTATTCCCATGTTCTGTCACACATGGGGAGAGCAGACCTCCCTCTAAAATGAGGTTTGTGCTCTGTGTTACATGGAGCTGCTGCCCTTGTACCAGGAGCTGAAAATAAACTGCCTGGCTTCCAGCTCCTGCATTTGGAGTAAGTGTTGTGATGCAAATACTCCCATTTTATCTCAATCCAGCAGTAACAAAATGCTTTAGGACAAGCTGGCACTGGCCTGCTGTTCCGGCCTGCTGCCTGTGTCCTGTTATTTTTAGACGTAAGATACTTAACTACTTTGGCTTAAACTGATAACTGTGGAAGGGATAATTCCCAGCATCACATAAAATAATTCATTAACACTAGAGTAGCAAAATTCTGATTTTTCTAGCTCCAGAGCTTTCACCATAATGGCACATCAGTCTCTAATTTAACATGAACTTGTCATGCAGCTGCTCATTTTGTGGAGTAACTGGGTGAAGTTGTCTTTGAGAAGATCATGAACCTTTGCATGCTTTTCTAGTCTCTACAAGCCCTCTTTATCGGGTTGTCAGGTGTTCTGAGATGATTAAACAGGATGATTCCCAGGATTCTGGGCTGAACAGATTGCTGAACCTGTTGCCAATGCTCAGCCAGAACACAAAGCCTTTAGTTGTGCTTCTGTCACTCTCATCTGTCCACATCTGGCACTGTACAAACACCCCAACATCCACACTGTGACAACCCTATAAGGAAGATTTGTTCCTGTTTATTTCCCTGTTACCAAAGGGAGGTTGGTATCCCACTTGGATGTGAAGCTTTATTGACTCTCAAGTTAAAATAAATGTTTATTGGCTCTCAAACTAAATCTTTATTTGCTGTCAAGGTAAGCCAAATGTTCATTGACTCTGAAGTTAGACTAAATGTAACAAGGCTGAGAGAACAGTCTCCCATCTTCAGGGGTGGCATTCAAAGTGTGTTGCTTGCATGTTGGCTCCATGAAAACTTGCAACAGCACTCTGTCGTTTTGGGAGCTTAGGAAAGGAAGCCAGAGATTTCCTCTTACAGAATTGAAAGCAGGACCATGGGCAGGCAAGTAGGTGGCATATGACTTCAAGGAAGTCATAAGTAGCCATGGCAAAGCTTGGTCTGGCTCTGAGCTGGCTTGTTCTGGTCCTTGAAAAGTAATTTGTGTTTGCCTGCTCTGCTGGAACTTCCACATACAATAAAAATGCCATGTTTGGAATGCCTGCCCAGTGACTGGGGCCTGCTAGTTCCATGGTATGGTAAATCTTGGTCTGGGTTGCATTTAGCAAAGTCAAAACCTGAGAGCCAAAAAGCTTCACAGCTTCATCTTAATACCCTCTTGCATGCATTACTATGACAATTAAGCAAGTTAACGTGATCTCATGTTCCTCTGGTATATCTTTCCTTCTTTTCTTTCCTCTGTTCTCCTCCTTCCCTCCCACTCGGGCCTGCAGATCGCCCGCGAGGCTGAGGCCGCAATGTTTCATCGTCAGCTGTTCGAAGAAATTTTACGCCTCAATGTTAACAACAGGGACCCTGCCGATGCCATGGCAGCGGGCGCGGTGGAGGCCTCTTTTAAGTGCTTAGCTGCTGCCCTGCTAGTCCTGACCGAGTCCGGCAGGTAGGGCTCAGAGAGGGGGCTTGGGCCAGCCCTTTCCGTGGCAAAAACACGCTGCACCCTAACACTGCAATCTTTGGCCAGCTGCTGCTGCCCGAGCCAGCCTTGCGTAACCGCTGCCATGTGAGCTGGCCCTGTGCCAGGGAGGGACCCCAGCAGGCAGGAGCAGAGCGAGAGTGCCTGGCAGTTGGCATGAGTGTCACCTGAGTGTGGGCTTGACAGGGCGAGGTGCCACCATTCTGAAAAGAACCCTTGGGAATCGAGTGGTTCCTCTGCAGGGATGTGCTCTTGGGGTGAGCTTAGTCTGGGCTCACTGATTAATGACAGCGTCAAAGGCTGTCAGTACCGATGTGGCACCCTGTGCTGGAGCACCTCGCCCTGCCCTGTGCCCGAGTGCCTGCCGTGAGTGTTGTCTCCGAACGCGTGTTGCTCTTGTAGATTGCCCGGGAGGCCGAAGCCGCCATCTTTCACAGGCAGTTGTTTGAGGAACTGCGTCGTCTGACCCCCCTCAACTGCGACCCTACCGAGGCCGCTGCAGTTGGCGCTGTGGAAGCGTCCTTCAAGTGCTGCAGTGGGGCCATTATTGTCCTCACCAAGTCTGGAAGGTAGGAGGGGACAGGTGCCCCTAGATCAAGCCTGATGTGTGACAGGGTGGGGGAAGGAGAATCCCAAAAACATGGCTTTGAGAGACTGGTGGAGTCAGGTTCTGGCAGTGCTTGCAGTGCTGGTTCCTCGGGAGATGGACACATATCCTTACACTCTGGAGTCTTCGGCCTACCACTGCCAGCGTGGCACCAGCTCTGAGCCTGGCCTCCCCTTGCTGCTGCAAGTGGCAGTGGCGCCAGCTGGAAGAGCCAAGGGAAAATAAGTGTTGCAGCTTCAATTCAAACTTCTTGGCAAGAAATCATCCATGTAACAGTGAGGCAGAAGTTCAGTGGATGCAGAATCCATTT
This sequence comes from Cnemophilus loriae, assembly GCA_013397755.1. Lineage (NCBI taxonomy): Eukaryota > Metazoa > Chordata > Aves > Passeriformes > Corvidae > Cnemophilus > Cnemophilus loriae. Next base: position 489,856 of record VZTF01000567.1, read on the forward strand.
TTTTTTAATTTAAGGCTTTGGCCTTTTGTAGCAGCATCCAAATTATTGGTCCCTTGCTGGACTTTGCAGTCATCAGCCTTGCTTGCCTGAGCCCAAGGGACAAAGAGGGACTGCTCAGCCTCGGATTGGTAGGCAGGGAAATGGAAAGTGTTGGAAATGTCCTCTTCCAGGATTTCTTGTGCCTGCCTGCAGGTAATCTCTGCACAAACAGACGTCTGGCAGGCACCAGGTGAGCTCCGTGGGTGTAGGTGGGATGTGCTGGAACAATGTAGTTTGGGATTTCTGTCCAACAACAGTGGCAGCTGCCAAGCAGAGACTTGTTCTTCAGTTGCGGAAAGGGAGCTGGAGCCTAATGGATCAGCTCTTCCATCTAGAGGAACTGGGCTGCCTGTTCCCAAAGCATGTCTGATCGTGAGTCTCAGACTGCTTTCTGGAAGGAAATCAGGATTTCTTACACTGGATTCACACCAAAACAGTAGTGCCGCAGCAGAGATGTGCTTGTGTACGCTGGGCACCACCTACCTGAAGATCTGGACCGTCGGTGAAACCTTCACCAAAATGTACAGCTTAAAAAGATCTTGAGCAGCTACTTTCTGCAGAGATGAGAAGGGAACTATAAGCACTGAGTTCTGGATACCCTCATGCTTCTAATGTTTCTTTGTCAAATGTTCTAACCTTACACTTGACCTTTTAAAAGAGATTTGAACTCTGATATTTGAATATTTTTAGCTGTGGATTTGGTTAACTCTTGTGAGTAGCTGGATCTCCTGGATCTCTGGAGAGGTGGCTCGGACAGTGTGAGAAGGATTGTCTGAGAGCTGGCATGTATGGTTGGGTGCTTGGAGCAGTCTGCTGGCCCCTGCTTTAAGCAGCAAACTTTGCATCTGAGTGTTGCTGAGCTTGGCTCCACTAAACCAAGGCTGCAAAAGCAAGTGGAGACACCAGCATGTCCATTGGAAAGATGGAGCTGTAGAGATGCCACAGCCTTGCAGTTTGAATCTGTTTGCGGATGCTCTCCCTCAGCAGTGCTCAGGGAAAGGGAAGCTGTAGTCTAGTCCCCACCCAGGCTGTGCTGTTGCTATTTTAAGGCATTTTAAAGCATTTTAAGGACTCTGTGCCCAACTTCACAGTATAAATTTTGGCATCTGTTGCATTTGCTTCCCATTGGGTCAGGAGCAGAGCTCTGTGTGGAGGAATTGGCCTGTTTGCTGGCTTCAGCAGGTGGCTGGGAGGCAGATGGCTTCCTCCTCGGCCTTCTTTGGGCAGCGCTTCTGGCACCAGCTCTTTCCACCCTGTAAACCGGGAGTTCCTCAAAACAGGGAACTTTCAAGGACCCCTGTTGAGATGCCAAGGCCTGCTTGCAGAGGCCAGAATAAATGGCACCTCGCCACCCTAACGTAGCAACAGAGACAAGTAAAGGCTTGTTCGGGGACCAAAACACCCTGATGGCACTTGCTAAACTGGGAGGTGATTGTCACCACCCGTAGGGACAGCCAGTGGTGGTCTGCCCAGTTGCCTAACTGGGAATCCAGCAGAGCATCACGCTGGTTGGTGAGTGGCTCTTGTGGAGACTGGTCACGTCCCTCCAGGGGTTTTGGAGAGCCCTTATGGCTGACAGACAAACCTTGGGGCTGCTGTGCTCCCACGGGCCGTTCCCAGGTGACCTCTCTGGAGGCTGTGCTGGCTGTGTGGAGCCCCACCGTGGCTGTTTTCCCCTCAGGTCGGCACACCTGGTGTCACGGTACCGCCCGCGGGCCCCCATCATTGCCATCACCCGCAATGAGCAGACAGCGCGCCAGGCCCACCTGTACCGCGGCATCTTCCCTGTGCTCTGCAAAGACCCTGCCCAGGACGCCTGGGCTGAGGACGTCGACCTGCGCGTCACCCTGGGCATGAATGTTGGTGAGTGGCACCTCTCCCCCTCCCCTGGGACATGGCTCTGGTGGGACGTGGTGGCCCTGAGCACCTAGGTGGTACTTCGGGGTCACTGGAGACTGGTGATGGGAACAGAGGAACTGGCTGCCTGTGTGGTAACCGGATCCGGACAGGAAATGGGTGGTAGTTGCATGAGCAGAGCTATGTTGATTGGGAAATGGGGTGGTGGGTTTGGCACAGCTGCTTCTAAGGAGTTTCCAACAGAAGACCAGGTTGGGTTTGTGGTGGTGAGTGATGGAACTGTGACATTCACCACTCCTGAGGGAGAAGGGAAGCCTGGAGTGGGGTTGGCTCTGTCCTGCATCCCCTCCAAATCCTGTGCTGTGGAATTTCAAGCTCTGTTGCAGAGAACCCCATAGCAGAGGCACAGGGTGTCAGATGGGTGGGCAGCAGGAAGGTGGGGTTTTGATACCCTCCTGGAGCCCTGACTGCTGTGGCACAGGCAGCCTTGGTGACTTGGGGAGCGGGTGATGAGCACTGTTGCCCCATGGCAAGGGGACGACAGGGTGGGACTGGGCTCTGACACCTCTCTCTTCTCTCCCAGGCAAAGCTCGTGGGTTCTTCAAGAGCGGCGACCTGGTGATTGTGCTGACGGGCTGGCGCCCCGGCTCTGGCTACACCAACACCATGCGTGTGGTGCCCGTACCCTGAGTGCCCACTGGGCCTTTCTTCCCCTGCCCCACTCCCCTCCCACTGCCCCACTCTCCTCCCACTACCCTGTCTCTTCTTGCGTTAGACCACCCATCGCTTGCGCTGTTCTCCTTGTCCTTAGAGTGGATGTAGGTTGCTAAACACCACCCAGTGCAGCAGCAGCAGGGGCAAGAGACCTTAAATCACTAAAAAAATATACTTGAAGTGTTTAGTTTTTTAAGAAACCTCTCCCTGTAGTTAAAGTCCTGCCTTGATGTGTGTTGGAGTCGGCGTAGGAGGTTCCTGCGTGCTGCTGGGACTCCTCTTTCCTGGTGACTGTCCTCAGGGTGTGAAATGTCCCTTTCCCTGGCCCTAGTGTGGGGTTTTGGGGAAGGGGAGAGGCAACGTGTGGTCAACGGTTCTGCTGGACCCCTCCTTGCTCGAGGCAAGCTGCTATCCCGCCCCCCTCCTGTGTGGCCACACGCCTCCCCAGACCCAATCCAAGGTGGATCCAGCCTTTCTCAGCTGGCTGTTTCGGGGATGGGGGCAGGAGAAGGGTGTTGGCTCCATGCAAAGAGCTTCCCATGTTCCCCTTGCAGCGTTGTCTCCTGTGTTAGTCATGTCCCCCCACCGCCCCAGAGCCCCTCCCCCTCACCCAGCACTCCGATGGGCCCTGGGGTGGGAGAGCACAACTGTCTATCAATAAAGAGAAGCTGAAGCACCTGCCGGGCTGAGCTGCTCTTTGGGGGGTGGTGAGGGGTCTGCAGGGGTAGGGGGGGATCTGGTGGAGAAGGGCTACAGGAGCGGGGGTGGTCTGCAAGGGTTGGGAAGTGGGGCTCTCGTGAAGGGGTCTGCAGGGCTTGGGATGTCTGGCGTGGGCTCTGCAGGTGTTGGGGGGTCTGGTGTCTGCAGGGGCTGGAGGGATCT
>VZTF01000567.1:493805-513454 GCA_013397755.1 Cnemophilus loriae
GGGCGCGTCCCTCCCGCCGCCGCCGCGGAGCCGGTGCTGCCCCTCGGCCTGTCCCGGCCGGCGGCGCCGCGCTGAGGGGAGCGCGGAAAGACCGACACCTCCTCGCCCCTTCCCTGAGGAGATTGACCGGACCGGACCGGACCGGACGGGGCCGGGGAGGAGTCCCGCCGGGGACCCGGCGGCTTCGCCTGAGGGGCTCCGAGCGCGGGCGGAGATGGGATCGGCGCCGGGGCTACCCCGGGCGCGGCCCCGGCAGTGGTCGAGACCCACAGTCCCACCGTGCCCCGCACAGCCCCGCAGGTCCAGGGTCACCTCCTTACGTGCTGCCTCCGTGCCGCGGGGCGCTCGAAGCGGCTTCCGGTGAGACCCAGCGCCTCGGGCGCTGCGGACATCCCGGGACCGGGGTCTCGGCTCTGTCCCGGCCGTGAGCCCCCAGTTCCCGGGGCAGGGAACACCGGGGACATCGCGGGAGGGACACGCGGGGCTCCCTCCGGCCTTGACGTCGCGCCTCATTCTCTCCTGCCAGCGCCGCTCGGCTCCGGCCGTTCCCCTCCAGCATCCCGGGGTGGCTCCGCTCCAGCTCCGACACGCAGGACTGAAATGACCTTGGACGCCGGGACCAAGGGCAGCTCGCCGGATCCCGCCCGGGCTCGCTCGGGCCACGGTCGCCCGCCCGCCGGTGCCTCCCTCTGCCTCTGAGCCTCCTGGGTTTTTTTGGGAGGCGAGATCCCTGCCTGGCTCGCTCCGGCCTCCGCCGCGCTCTTCTTCGGCAGCGGGGAAGGGATCCAGCGAAAATCGCTCGCCGACGGAGGGGCTCGCGCCGGACCTTTTCCAGGCTGGATCCCAGCGCCGCGTAAGGGAAGGGAGACGGCGATCCTGTGGGAGGGAGAAGCACCGGGGTTCGCCTGGCAAAACCTGGGGGTTCAGGGAGCCGGTGTGGACGGGGAGGGGGTGTCAGGGGTAGGCAAAGGGGCACCAGGTCGCTGGATTGTTTTCACTTTGCTGGGAACTTCTCCACCCACCCTCTCTGCCTCTTCTCAGGAGCTCTGAACTCTGACTGTTTTTGTTCCACTTGTATTTTGGGACACTTGGGATGGTGAGTTTACCTCAGGAGCGGCTTCCTGCTGAACAAATTCTTTGAGGAGGGTGATAGTATGAGCTGCTAGAAAGTGTTGTCCTCATTGTGCTGGCACTGGAAGAAGCACCTCTTGGAAGGGAAGCCTCCCTGTGCCTGGAGCCCAACCTTATCCTGTGGTCCCAAACTCTGGATGTGTATCCCTGATGCATGTGGGAGCCAGGATGGAGCAAGATCTGGACAGAGGAGACAAAGCAGCTCCTGCGATGTTCCTACTGGGGCTGAGGATGCTCTTCACAGCCCCCAGACTCTCCCTGGAGCATCCCACTGCCAGTGCTGTGTCCAGGATCATCTTACACAGGAGTTGTCCCTGGTGGTGGCCATGAGAGGGAGAGAAAACAAGAATGCAGCTTGGCTGTGGCTGTTTTCTGGCTCTCCAGCCTGTGTTTTTTCTCATTTTAGGGGATTTCTGTGTGTTTGGTGACCTCAGGGGGGTTCTGATGCTTTTGCCTCTCCCCGGTCCCTGTGTGGTGCCCCTCAGTGTCAGCCCCAGTTAGGGATAAATCCGCTCACCCGGATTAAGCACTGCAAGCGCTTGGGGATTTAAGGGATGACGTGAGGGAAGCCAGAGAGTGCTGAGCTCTGGACAAGAATGCTCCTGATCAGGTCAGAGCCCCTTTTCCAGCACGGGAGAAGGGCAGAGGAAGGCTTTGGTGCCTCCATGATAGGAGTTTCAGCTTCAGGGCAGCATGGCATGCCCTGGCAGAGGGTGCCTGAGGAATCAGGCAGGGAAAACACCTTTTGGTGCCATGCCAAGGGATGTTATTTTAGTGCTTCTTCTCAGCAAGGTCTCCTTTCCCTTCCTGACACATCCTTTGACCTGTGCTCCTAAAAACCCACAACCTCAGCGTGTCCATCCCATCCCTGCAGTGCTCGGACTCCAGGGCTGTGCAGGCAGGTCTTTGCCAACAGTGGCTGTAGAGATCCAGGAGCTATTTCCCCGCCTGTTTCCAACCACACGGCACCAGTGACTTCTGTTTGGTTCTCCTGTGCCGCCATGTATGTGTTGCCTGCTGTGGGAGCATTCCCTGTGCCTCCAGCTGGGATTCAGCCGGGCTCTATTGCATCCAAAGAGTGTTTTGGTCAGGGCTCTGAGGCTGTGGGGATGTGGGAGCTCACTTGGCTTCAGCTCTCAGCCCATTTGGGCACAGCTGCTGGGATCCAGCACCCCTATCCTGGCTCTCCCTGAGTCAGGGGGGTTTATTTCTGTGGGTTTTCCTTCAGATGAGCCCCTCAGGGCAGGATGTGTCTAGGGAAGTACAGATGGCGAAGGAGCTGCTCTCGGAGTATAGGAAGTTTGGTATGGCTCCTCCGCCTGCGCTCTGCCGCACTGCCACGGCATCACCCCCGTGGGCACCGGGAAGCACTCCAGCTCTGCGCTTCTCCTGCCTGCTGGCGCTCATCCTGTCCTGCCGGCGCCCCACTTGCTCTGGCATCACCCCCTGCCTGGTGAGCCGAGTGCTTTCCCTGGAATAATTTCCTCTCCATGGTTCTGTGGCTGTTTGCTGGCTCTGCTGTGTCACCAGTTCCCTGGGATCGTGCTCTGCTTGGCTGCCAGTGCCGCGGCAATCTCTGGTGGTGATTTGCCGAGGGTGGAAGTGTCACCTTTGTGGCCTGCCAGGTGATAACCTGCCCGCAGCACTGGGCCCGTGTTTACTTTGCCTGCCGTGGCTGATAAGCACCTCTGATAACATTCCCGATGGTAAATAACCGGCTCTAATGTGCCTGGCGATGGCTCTGCCCTGGGAAGACGGTGTTTTGCCGACCAAGAGGAGCAGACCCTGGCTGAAATCCATGCCCCCAAGGAGTTTCGTAGACCTGTGGCTTTTCCTATTCCGACCTCCAACCCTTAAGCAGGAGAGGCTCTGCTTTGGAGGGTGTTGTCCCAGGGAGCTGCGGCAATTTGGTTGCTCTGTTGTGAGTGTTGTGAGCGCTAGGGAGTCCCTGGCAGAAAAACGGCTTTTTTTTTTCTCTCCACGTGACTTGAGAAATAGCAGAAATATTCTCGCTGTCCTTGAGCGGCAGATTTAGTCTCTGTGCAGGCTGGGATTGAAGGGAACAGATTTACACCTCCAGTCCCCTCTTCCCCTTTCCCTAGGGGACTGACGGGTGTCTCCTTGCAGTGCCACGCTGATGCATGAGAAGGCAGCTCCCCTGAAGAGCCCCGAGCCCAGGCACAGCCGTGAGAAGCTGGAGGTGTCCCACAAGCAGAAGAGTTTGGATTCCCTTGACGGCAGGTGAGGACCAGCATCCTGGAGTCTGTCTGCGGTTGAGTGTTCTCTGTTTTCCCTCCTGCTGTGGCATTCCTGCTGTCTTTGAGCCCTGCATACTGCCTGCCAACCCAGGCAGGGCACAGGGGAGGCCCAACTTTGTTTTCTCCCTGAAGTATTGTGGGTATAAAAGCAGGGAAGTGAGAGGGGTTTGAGGAAGGGGATGGTATTCCCACTGCTGAGGTTGTTGGTAGGATTTTGCTCTCTCCATGGTTTGTCCCTTCATCTGTCTGTGGGATGGACGTGGATGGATGTCCCTGTGCATGGCCAAAGCTGAATCCCCCCTCCTGCTCCAGCACGTTCCCAAATTCCTGTCTCTGCTTTCCCTCGGGAATCCTTGCCCTAGCCAAAGCTGCACATTTCCAGCTCCCAGCCTGTCCCAAGCTGCTGCTGGGTCAGCTCTGGGCTCCTTCCCCCGGAGCTGGGGTGTGTGTCAGGTACCTTGGTCCTGGTGCCCCCACTGGCTCCCATCAGAGATCAGCCCTCAACAGCAGTATTGAGCCTCAGCAATGCCTAATGCCACGATAAATCATGGAGACATCCAAAATGTGGCTTCCTGGGGTCTGTCTTCAGTCCTTTACATTTTTCCATGTCTCATATTGCAGCACACATGTTTTAGGGAGTGGGTGAGAGACCTGTGGCTCTTTGCTTACCTGTTAAGCGTTTTTGCTTCCAGCCTCCGCCTGAACGAAACCCTCAAGGATGAGGACATCAAGAAATGCCACCGGGAAGTGGTAAGCCTTTGGCTTTGGGAATGACCAGGCTGGTGTGTTGTATCCTATTGCCGCAGGAGGAGCCTATCCAGGGTCTCAGGTGTGGGCTGAGGGAGCCGGAGGCAGCTCCTGGCGTGGGGCAGAGCCTCCTGCGTTTAATTTCAGGGGACCTGGTGATGGTTTTGTGTGGCCCGTACTCTGCCTTGCAAACACTTTGGGGATTTTCCATCTAGAGCAAACAAGAAAGTGGAAATGTTGACTGAGAGCAGTTAAATTTCTGTCCGTTTGAACCTTTTTGGTTGTTCAAATCATGGCCAAACTAGATGTTTTTGGTCCATCTACAGACAAGAGATGCTCTGGAACAGGAAAGAGTGACAGGAAGTGGCATTTTGCCTTTCCCCATGAAGAAAATGGAGGAGAAAAACATTATTCCAGTTCCTCAGAGGCATCTGGGAGGGTGACAGGGTCAGCAGTGGATTTGTGCTGGGACCAGGGAGTGTTTCTTGGTGGTAATGCTCTCCATGTTCTTCTGGAATGCTCCCACTGGCATCCCCACTGTCCTGGCGTCCCTCTGGGAGGTGTCTGAGCCAACTCCAGGTGCTGCTGAGCCTTGATCCTCTTAGTGCCCAGCTCATCCGGTGACAAGGTGCGCAGAGCAAAGGTGGCCTTGTACCTCTGGGCAGGAGGGCTCTGCCTGCGCAGCTGCCACAAACCAGCTTTGCTGTGCCAGCCTTCTCTGCATCCTGGCAAAGCAGCTCCTCCCTTGGAATTTGGGGGGCATCTGTCACCGCTGTGGGACAGCTGGATTCCTGGGGAGCATCCCGAGGGCAGGGAGAACAGAGCTGCCTTACAGGACCAGTTGAGCGGATTTATGGAAGGCGTTGAAGTGCTTTGGAGCTTTACCTTCACCACAGGAGCATTTCAGGGCCGACCTGCCGAGCTTCCCGCTGCGGCTGCTGGCAGGCTTTGAAGCGGTGCCGGGAATATAAATAGCTGGATGGCGCGGCGCGATGGGCGCAAAGCAAGTGTTGTCACCGTGTCCCGGATAAGGGAAGAGGAGGAGGAGGAGAGAAACCGCTGGGCAAAATAAACTGCCTGCAGATGAGCCTGGCAGAAAACCGGCTCCTCGCCGAGGCTCAGCAGCCTCCATAGATATTAAGGGAAATGTTCATCTGGGAGGATGGCACAGCCTTCGCCGGGTGCTGGATCATCCAACCTTCCTCTGATCCGTCGGGGCTCCCGTCCCCAGCCCGGTGGGACCCCCCTGCGCCGGTCCCGGGTGCGGGCAGAGGGAGGTTTTCTTGCAAGAGAAGGATTTTTTGGGTCTCCTTATCGGCAAGGTCACTGGATAACTTTGCTCTGTTTTGCTTTCAGGCCGCTAGCAAGTACAACTCCCAGTACCACAAGCTGTTCAAGGACATCCCGACAGAGGAGAGTGTGCTGAAAGGTGGGTGGCAGGGTGAGGGATGGGCACGGAGGCGGCAGGATCCAGCACAGGGATTGCCACGGCTCTCCCTCTGCCTCGTAGTTTGCTCCTGCGCGCTCCAGAGAGACATCCTCATCCAGGGAAGGCTTTACATCTCCCCCAACTGGCTCTGCTTCTACGCAAACCTTTTTGGGAAGGACATTAAGGTAATGTGGGCACCAGCTCACCCTGGTCCCTCAGGGCTTGTAACCACAGCTTATCCCCTCCTGCACCCAAATACCACCAAAATCCCCCACAGAAGCCTCCAATGGGAAGGGGAGCATGGCCATGCCTCCCCCTCGATGACCTGTGGCATCGGCCTGGGGAAACCAAATATTGGTTTAGTTTAAAATTCCCTGATGCAAAACCTCCTTCCAGCCGCAATGGCGCTTGAAGGAAGATCAAAGGTTTTTTGGGGGGGTGAGATTTGAATCTCTCTTGGCTTTTCTTCTTGATTTACAATCTGATGTTTCCCCATTAGTCCTGTGGCTGATGGGGATCTTGGGGAGAGACAACTTCCTTTAAAACTAGGCTGAAGGACTGAATTATTTATATGTGATGCTTTAAACAAATACCTGAAGGAAGCGCGAGGTTTCAGCAAAGTTACCCTGCCAAAAATAACATCCTGCCTTATTTTTCACCCTCCCTGGGCTTGCATGGGAGGCTCTCCTGATGGGTCTGGCTGGATGATGCTTGTGCTGTGTCCATCCCTGTGTTCCTGCCCCGCAGGTTGTGATCCCGGTGGTGTCCGTACAGCTGATAAAGAAGCACAAGACGGCTCGGCTGCTGCCCAACGGCCTGGCCATCACCACCACCGCCAGCAGAAAGGTAACACCAGCACCCAGCAGATGCCCAGGTCTGAGCTAGATGTGGTTTGAGAGCAGGGAACGAAGCGATTCCCATCCCTGGTTAGGAAGTGAGAACTGCTCTCTGTGCTGGCTGCGAGCCGGGGCAAACACCACAGCTTTGCTTTTGTTCCTGAATTTCACTTTGTTCCTGGACGAAGCAAAGCCCAAGTGAAACTCTGCCGAGCCTGACAAATCCCTGCCAGGGTCACGTAAAACCTTTAAAGTCCTTAAACACAAGCAGGGAAAGGGTTTGGGCTGGCATTCAGCCAGAGCTGGTGGAAAACTTGGATACGGGGCTGCATTTCCAGCTTTTAAATCCTGTTGGATGTTGCTGGCTGCAGTGAGCTGATGCAGTTTGTCCAAGTCCTTGCCTGCCCGGGTGCTGCTGCCAGTACTGTGTGTTGCCTGTCTCTGCCAGGGAGGGGGTTGTTCCTGCAGGATTTTGGGAGGCAGTTATTCCTGAGGAATTTTGGGAGGTGGATTTTAGCAGGGAGTGGCACAGGGCAGGATTTGGGAATTCAAAGCCGTGTGTGGCTGTCCTGCACATCACACGGGGGCTCTGTGTCCCTTCCATCTCCGGGGATGTTTTCCGTAGGTCCTGGCCCCATTTGCTTCCGTGTCCCTCTGGGTTGAGCATGGGAAAGCCGTAGGAACAGCCACTGAGCGAGACTGGCCCCAAAAAAATCTGGTCCAGGTTTTAGCAGGCTGCAAAAATAACAGCAGGGAAACTCTGCAGGGAAATGCCTGTGGGGGAGACGTGGCTCCCAAAAATGGGGAGATTCAAGGGCAGGACGTCTCTGCCTGTCCCTGCCTGTGGAGAACTGGACTCGGGATGGGGGGAATCTCTCCCAACAGCTCGTCTCTTTCTCTTGCAGTACATCTTTGTGTCCCTCATCTCTCGTGACAGCGTCTATGATGTCCTGAGGAGAGTCTGCACCCACCTGCAGGTACCCCCATTCTGTGTCCCACTGTGTGTCCGTGGCCTTGAGGCTCTGCACCTGCCCTTTGGGCTGAGCATAGCTCTTCATCACTGCCTCCAAGGCTTTGGACTGCTCCCAAAGCCCTCTCCAGTTCCCAGCATGCATCCTCATGCTGTAGCAAGGGATGGGAAGGGGGCAGGAGCCATGCCTTGGGCACGTCCTGTCCCTGTGGGCTCTTCTGGGTCATGGGTGAGGCAGAGCCCTGAGTTTCTGCTCTCTCTTAGGGCGTGGGTATGAATTATTTATTATCTGGTGGTAATACTAGTCCTGCTACTCTGCACATTGATGCCTTTTGCCCAGATCTAAAGCTTTAAGGGGAGGAAAAATGGTACAAAGTTAAAAAAGAATTTAAATTAAGTGGGGGAAGACATCCATCAGCCCTCGAGCTGGAGAGCAGGACTGTGGGGACCTCTTCTCCCTGCCTTTGAAGCACGTGGGAAGCCATGCAGGAGCCCTGCCCTGCCCAGGAGGGTGTGTGCCAGCTGTGCCAGGGCAGCAATTTGGGTGATTCAGCCCTGTTGCCAAACTGGGGGATTTATTCTTTGAAATATGCTGGGCTCTGCCCAGATATTCCCTTCTTTTTTTTTTACCCCCTGATGTTTTATGCTGTCCACGGAAGCCCTTGGCTCAACCATGGCCGCACCGGGTTTTTGGTGATGGGAAGCAGTGATGCAGTGCCCTTTCCTCATACCCCAGATCCCCGTGATTATAAGTTCTAGCAGCTGCTCTTCATAGTCTCAGCAGAAAAGCCCAAATTCTATTTTGTGGCTGAGGCTGAAGCAGGGAGAGGTGGCACTGTAATGCCTGATCCTTTCACCCCTGCTCCAGGTTTCCAGTAAGAAGAGCTTGAGTCTGAAGGAGCTGTCGGAGGAGCCGGATTCGGTGTCACTGGTGAGAGTCAGGGCAGCTCTGGGAGAGGAGAGACCCCCTGACCTCATGCTGTGGGTGGAGGGGGCCCGCCTGGTCCCCTTGGTGGGTTTGACACTGTCTGGTGGCTGCTCAGAGAGTTGGGAGAGAGTTGGTTCTTCTGTCGGTGCCGTCAAAGGTTGTGCAAGGACGCACGTGTTGCCATCATAGCTCGTCCTCTTGGACCTTCATCCCCAGACTTGGCAGGAGCAGATGGGTCAAGAGGACCCGGCTGAGCACAGCCGGTGACTCTGTCGGTTTATAGATGGAAAAACTTCAGAGTGATGTGGAAAATGCTGTCACTTTGCTCCCTGACGGCTGATGCTGTTCACAGCTGGGAATGTGGATAGCAAGCTGGGAATGTGGTTGAGTTATCCTAAAATCTGTGGGATGAGTAGGATGGGGGGAGAGGGAAACACCTGCTGAACCATGGAATGATCCAGGGAGCACGGGGGGCCAATCCTGCACCTTTGGAGAAGGGTGTCCTCCATGGCTGCTGGACCTGAGCCTCAGGCTGGGTGCAGGAGGTGACAGTTGGGGTGCACCAGAGGGTGACAGATGGGATGTCACCCATGGTCTGGTGACATCTCAGGGGTTAAAGATTCATTTCAGGGGCTGAATCGGGAATGATACAGGCTGATCTGGCAGCATCTCCTGGTGCTTCGGTGGTATGCAGCCCTTTGGCAGCTCCAGCCCTGGGAACTCTCCGTTGGGGGAGCCCCTCTCTGTGTCAGCTGCCACCCCGCTTGATTTGCTGCCTTTTTGGGGCACTTTTTTGCCCTTTTTGGGGCATGGTGGAGAATTCCAGGTGACTGCCCTGAGCTTCGAGAGGTGGAGGAGGCAGAAGTTGGTATTTGGGACAGGTGTGGGGTGCATGGGCAGGTCCTTTTACGGCAGTAGGAACCTGCATTCCCATGGAGCCATCATGGAAGACCAGCTCTCCCTCAGGATGATGTTTTGAATGTGCTGGTGCTCCATGGAGATACTGTAAGGTTTGAGTTTGAATCTGGCCCCACTGTATCCTTGGCACTGCTGGTTTCATTCATGGCTCACTAGGACTGTTCCCACAGGAGGTGATCGTCCCCGAGGGCAAGTGGAGGAAGGTGTCACCTACCTCACTGTCACTGTCACTGCCAGATGCCAACTACCAGTGCATCCACCGGACCTCTGTCAGCAGCCTGAGTGCCAAGGAGAGCTCCTTCACCTCTGAGGAGCCACTGGTTTCGGGTGAGGGATGTGGGTTTGTGTCCTGCTCCGCATGGTCCCGGGTGATAACCTCCATAAAAGTGTGTTCATCCATCCTCTGCTCTCCTGCAGGGGAATTCTGCCTTGCAGATTAGGCTGGGAGTCAGCAATAGAGTCCTGGGGATGAGCTGGAGTCTCCTGGCTGCAGGGTGTGAGCCCATGAAGGAGGAATATTTGATGTTTCCTGGTTGCTGGAGGAGCAGGAGCATCAGCTAAGTGTGGCTGTGCTGCTGACTCTGGGTTTGCTTTTCAGAAAGTGCAATAAACACCGAGGAGGAGCTGGAGGTGGAGCAGAGCTGTGTAGCAGAGCTGAGACCCTCTGACTACCAACTCCTGAAGATCTTCATTGTGCTGTAAGTGTGCCGAGGGCGCAGGGAAGCTGGGGGGACACGGGGAATGTCAGTCTCGGTCTCAACTGAGCGTTTGGCTTGTTCCTCTGCTCCCAGCATCTGCCTCCTGGTTGTGTCCTCCTCGTATCTGGCGTTCCGCATCTTCCGTCTGGAGCAGCAGCTCTGCTCTCTGAACCGGGATTACCTCTCCCGTGGGCACAGGAGGTGAGGGACCTTCAAGGACATTTTGGGATGCACAGGTCATGCCATGAAAGGAGGACTTGAGGGAATGTGGGTGCAAAGAGGAATGGCTGCACTCTGTGATGTGTCTAAAGAATGCTTTGTCCCTTATCCTGGGCCTGCTGTTGGGCTGGCCAGTGACAGAACCCACAGTGCTGTCTCCACACCAGAGGTGATCCCATCAACTGCTGTTTGAGTGACTGGGAAGGTCTGCTGTCCCTGAGACTCTGGAGCTTGGGAAGAGGTTTCCTCATTGTTTTGGGGCTGGTTCTCCAGTTGTAGGAAGCACCAGGACATCTCGTTGGAGCTGGACTGTGCCTGGGGGCTAAGGCCATGGGCATCAGCGTGGGATGGACAGGAGTGGAATCTCCTTGGGCTGAGGACAGCGGAAGGTGTCGGCATGGGATACAGAGCCTCTGCAGTCACTCATTCCATCTTAACCCTCTCCCTGCTTCCAGGTGACCATTCCCTGGGCGCTGGCTGAGGATGGACACTGAGGTAGTGACACCCTGCCCATGGATCCTGGTGCTGTGTCCTCCCAGCCATGGCCATTACATGTGGTCGGGCTTTCCCTCGGCCGGTAAAATGGGACCAAGTATTTTCTCTCTTCCTTTGGGCACTTGCTTCTGGTGAGACTTTCCAGACAGGTTCTGGCCACCAGTGCCAACTCCCCATCCCACTGGAAACCTTTTTTCTCCCTGGGACACTGCTGTGCTGTAGCACCGGACGATGGCACTTGGACCTTCCTGTAGGACTTGCTGCTAAAATGGATGCTGGTTTTTATTTCAGGCTTGGTTTTTTCTTGTTAAAATATGACCTTGGGCTCACCAGGAGCCCCCAAAAATGTGGATGAGTTGCCACTGCTACTCTGGGAGAACCCACCTGTTTGTCCCTGTCTCAGTATCCCTGGGAATGTGCCTGGAGGAATGCCCCTGAACACAGGGATCTGTGGGGATGGGGAAAAAGGGGCCACTAGCCCTGCAGGGTGTTATCTAACCCACACCTAAGGGTGGGGGTACAAGCCAGGGCCCCCCAGCCCTCCTCTCCTGGAGCACTGACCTCAGAGAGGTGTGTCTGTGTGTGTGTGTGTGTGTGTCCCTTGCAAAGCACTTTAGGGTCCCCCAGACCAGGTGTCCTTGCTGGGGTCCACACCTGGCACCGGTGGACTTTGTTAGTCCCCTCGCCCTGTTAAGACGTTGGAAAGGAGCCCATGGCTGGCACTGGGGAATGTCCCGGAGCACAGCATCTGTGCCCTGGTTCTGTGTTAACCTTGTCACCGCATGGAGCTGAGTGCTGCAAGATTTGTCCTGCAGGATTTGTCCCACAGCCCCCCTGGGAGCACACCAGGGCGGCAGGTGATACCTGTGTGATTCCTTTGGGTTTTCTTTCCTGTTTTCTTGGGAACTACAAGTGCTGACGGGGCCAAATCCCTGTGCCTTGGGGAAGAGCTCGCTGCTCGCTCCGGGCTTGGAACGGCTTTTAAATGAAATGAAAATAAACCCAGGATTTTCTAGCACATCACTGTCTCTCACCAGTGTCCTCCACAGTGGTGCCAGGCTGGGAGCCCCAAAACCGGGCACCCCAAAATCTGTGCTGTCCCAGTGTCCTTTCAGGATGTGGGTGACATGGGGGACAGCCCATCTTCTCATGGGGACAAGGGGACAGGGATGCTCCCGACAAAGGGGCCAAGGAGGTTATTGCACTAGATGGCAGCAGAGACTGCGGGATATGGTGGCGCGCGCTGGTGGCAGGGCCACCCTGGGGACAGCGGTGCCGGCGGAGGGAGCTGAGTTGCAGCCCCACCCTGCTGGGGTGGGCGGGGTGAGCCTTCTTTCTCCTCTTCCTCCCTGCACATCCACAACCCAGTTCCACTCCTTTCCCCGGCCTGGCCCATGCAGCAAAATGCATCAAAATGGCCCAACTTGAAAACCACGGTGGCACTGGCTAAGTGGGGACAGGGGTGGTGTCACCTGTTTTGGGCGGGATTTAGCACCTGGGGTGCCCGGGAGGGATGGTCTGGTTTCTTCAAAGCCCCGGCGTTATGGGGCTGTCGGAGCCTTTGATGCCGTGGGTAACCTGGAGGATGAAAGGCGCTGTCCCATCCCTGCCAGGGACTCACCCAGCTTGTTTACCCAGTGGAAATGGGTTTGGGGTTGTTCTTCCAACAAACAAGTTGGTGTTCAGCGGGTCCAACCTCAAAGTGGGGCTCTTGACCCCAAAAAGAGGTTTAGAGGTTGAGGACTAGGGTGGGCTTGGTCTCATGTGCCCAGCATGGTGTTTATTGGGTGCTCCAACAGCAGGTGCTTGGGGTCCCTGTGTTGCACCCAAGCCAGAAATGTGGTCTCCTCTCAGGACTCTTTGGTTAAAGCCAGTGGTGGGACGAGCCATGGGTGCAGTGACATGTAGGAGGTTTGGAGGAGCACTGGGATGAGCCCCCAGTGTGCTTTGGGGGATCCCTGCTGCCGGGATGTGGTTGCAAGGTTCTGGTTTTGTTTCCCAGCTGGCGTCTGCCCTCCCGGTTTGGTGCACGTTGGCCCTCTCAGTGATGCTCTGCTTGAGCCTATTTGCTTTTCTTTGTGTAAAGAAATGCCACGTAAAAGCCTCAGGTGCAGGGAACATCCCTGGACGCTCACCTTGCTGGCCTGGAAACAGGGATGAGGAGCGCAAGGTGGTGCTGGATGAGCACAGCCCCTGCCCTCAAAACCCCCTGCTGTTCCCCCGTCACACCCACCGTCCCATCTTCCTCCCTCCCCAGCCCAAGCCAACCTCTAAAAATAGGATTGGGAGATTAAATCAGCCAAGAAAGCACTGTCAGATGGATGAGTCAGAGCCATCATGCTGTGACACTCCACGGGGCAGCGGGAGGCACAGCATTAGCAGGGACACCAAGGACGGGATGACGCCGAGAAGTGCACGGTTTGGTCTGAGTTTTATTCAGGATTTGGGAGTGGCAGTGACGTTGCTCTGGCAAAGCCCCTCAGAGTCCAAAGTGAATCCCTTTCTGTGAACGGCTCAATCCCGTTCCGGCTCCAGCTGAGCAGGTTTTCCACCGAGGGCTGGTGCTGGAGGCTGCTCTCCTGTCCAGGCAGTGTTAGGAAGGAGGAGAACAACTCCAACCCTTGTCAGGCCCCAGTGCTGCCATGAGGGTGTTTTGGGGCAGCCTGGGCTGATTTCTTGACTTTCACTTGGAGCAAGGGAAGGTGAAGCCCTCCATCCCCTCGATGCTGTGCTGCTGCACACACTGGTGGTGAAGAGCTCCAGGTTAAAAACAATCTTTCCCCAAGGGTTGTATTTAACCCAGATTTCCCTGCTCAGGTAGGGGTGTGGTTGCTCTGCTAGACACCACCTGAGCAACCTGCTCTTTGCTTCTCACCAGGTGAGAGATTATTCCTTATCCTGCAATGACATCTCAGTTTAATTTTTATTTTCCACACTGCTAAGCCTGTCTTTAAGGAGAGGATCCACTCTGGGATCCCAGCCATCATCCAGCACGGGAAGGGAAGTGTTTCAGTTTTCTGAAGTGCATTAAGGACTTCAAGGAGCCCGCAGTTATCTTTGGCTTTTATACGTCAAACTCTGTCCTTTTGTTCTCCCTGGTGTGTTTTTTTTTTTCTCTCAAGTAACAGAACTGGTTTTGTGTTAGAGCAGCGACCGCTAACAAGGGTTGGGGAGCGCTGATGAACCCTCCCCTCACAGAGACAACCTAAAATCCTAATGAAAAGCCCCAAACTTCAAAGAGTGAGTGTCGCTTTTCATCTCAATTAAGTTTCCTTTCCTAGGATTGGCTTTCTCAGCTTCCTATTAATCTTCCAGCAGTTCAGAGTCAGGTTTTAATTTGCAGTAAGAACAAGCAGGGGCGGGGGACCAAAAAAAGCCATCGCTGTGTGGCCTAGGAGCACCTGGCTGATGAAAACTGACTTTGATTTTGCCCTGTTCTTAAATTAATTGTAGCATTTCCTTTGGAGCCTCATCTTTTTGCAGTGACATCTCAATGTCAGGTTTTCAGGGGTGCAAAATCCTGGCTGCTAAATCCCAGATTGCTCCAATACTGTTAGCAGGAAGCACAAACTAGAACTATCCATGATAAAGCACTCAGGGGCTTGGGTTTAAAGAGCATTTGCTAAACCTGGCTTGGAAGGACAATGCCTGGAGCCAGCCAAAGCCACCTAAGGAGGGTGTGTTGCCTGCTGGGCACAGGTGGAGAAGTCTCTTTAGCAACCTGTTTTGCCACAGCCATTACTGTAAAAATTTACCATGGAGAGAGTTTCTTTGAAAGCAAAGTGACTCTTGTCATTAGAAGTTGAAAGGCCGGTGATTTCCAGAGGAGAATAAGGCTTTTCCTGGAGGGAATTGGGTGTTTGGGGGGTGTAGCCATGCTAGAGGGGTTACATTCTTTTTCTTTGGGACAATCCTGTGCATGGGCATCTCCCTCAGGCACTGGGGGTGCTGCCTCTTGGACCGGGAAGGCAGTTGTTGGGGGGCTTGGAGGTGCATCCCCATCACTTCTGTGCCAGTTTCGTGATGAGAGCTTTCCACTCCGACCTCTTCTGTGTGATGTAGGAGGGGGTTAGGAGCTGCAGCAGAGGCTCCATACGGCCCTGGAAGTACCCATGGCACAGAGCCTCGGCATTGCAGATCACGTACATCCCACAGTCGTAGCTGTTCTGCTGTGCCGGCGCCTTCTCCTCCACAAAGGTGGCTTTGCCCCCTCTTTTCCCCAGAAAGGCCTCTAGCTTCCCTGCCACTTGCTTGGCGTGGACAGAGTTGCACTTACTGTGGGAATCGTAATGGGCAAAGCACTTCTTGTCCCTGAAATAAACCAGTAAGCTCCAGTGGGTGCCCCCAGCGGCCTGGCTGGAGTTGTCATTGATCGGCAGGAACAGCAGCTCCTTGTGGAGAAGGTCCAGTGGCTGGAGGAATATGGCTATTTCTTCCTGACTAAGGGCACACTTGATGAACTGAGCCACCTCGGGGCTGATGAAACAAACACGGTGGCTGAACTCCTGGAACTGCTGGTTGGCGAAGTACTCGAAGGCGAAGCCGATGATGTGGTCGTTGAGCCAGTTCGGGGGCTCCAGCAGGGCCACGTCCGACTGCCTCAGCAGGCTGTCCACGTAGCTGAGAACCACGGGATCCATCCTGTGCCGCTCCGGGGAATCGCCACAGCTGCAACAGAGAAAGGGAACATGGGCTAGCAATTGGATCACACCTGGGATGTGACAGAGCCCAACAAACACCTCGAGTTCCTTCTCAGCAGCAATGAGAGAGAGCCCAGGATTCCCAGATGGATATTTGCAGGACCATGAGCAGATGGAGAACCCACAGTGTTGGGCTGAGCAGCAACCTACTGTGGCTCCAATGAGATCAACTTTCCATCCTGAGGATCTGAACCTCACAACAAAGGAGTTTCAGAGCAGTTCCTGCACAGAAACCAGGAATGATCCAGGAGAAGTCAGGTGGTGTTTGGGTGTCTCAGTGTTTTACCTGTGCAGTGACAAGCACTGGAGTTCTTTGCATCGCTGGTATTCCCCCAGATAAAAACCTTTTTGGGCTGACAGACACATGGTCCCTTTCTCCGAGCACAGAGTGCCCCAGCTCCGTGCCAGAGGCATGACCTGTTCCAGGAGAACCTGCTGGGCCGCCAGTGAGGCACAGCCAGGAGTAAGGAGTAACAAAGCAAGACAAGATCACAAACAAACCAGTTCCCGACCATGGGAATCTTTGTGACAACTCTCTACATAGCCAGAGTAGGATTTAGGAGATTTTCCATAGGGAAATTTGATTTAGAGCCCCTATATCCACCCTGGTTTTCCTTTAGCTCTGACACCCTGCAGCCCTTTCAGACTCCTCAGTTCTGTGATGCATCCTCGGCCTCTAGCTCCTTTCCTGGCCAGGACAGGGCTGGAAATGCCACAACTTGGGACAGGGGTGACAATGGGGCTGGTTTTGGCCTCACCCTTCCCTCCTCTGTCCCAAAGGCAGCACAAAAACATCTTCAGATTTCTGAAAGCCTCATGTGAAAGCTCAGAACGATAAGATCATTTTAATATGATTCACTATAAATAAGTCACTTATTTTCCATCATGATAAAGAGGAATGAAGCAAATGGAGAGTTCTGTTAGGAAGAAGTAGATTCACGCTTCTTATTGTGACATGAATCATGAGGAATAACCCTTCCTGGCCTGGGATGCATAAATTAAGGGATTTATCTCTCAAAAATCTTGGCAAGGTCCCCTGGCACGTGACAGGCAAGGAACAGAGTCGATGAGTCCATGTGTAACATGTCAGAAGGAAGGGCCGAGGTGAGTGTTTGGGGCATGAAACAGCCAGTGAGCATTTGTGTGTGGCTGGTGGATCCCGGAGATGCCGAGCAGCAGGAGTCACTGGAGGAAGGGAGCAGCCCTCGTTTATGCTGAGCCAAACACAATGGTATTTGGACACGCTTCCGACCTTAATGAGCTCCAACTATTTCCAAGCTCATGGCGCAAACCCTCATACTATAAAAACAAGAAATCCAAACGGAATCCCAGTAACTCCTCAGCCTGCCCAAATATAGCCTGGTTTAAAGATCTGGACATCCTCCAAACATCCTGTTTGGGGGTTTAACATGGGCACTGCTGAAATACTTCTTGTATGTGCCCATGAAATGCCCCGAATATTCCTTTACATTTTGTTCTTTCTGCTTCATCTTCTCCTGGACATGTAGAAGTCCAGCCAATAGCTTTCCACTCCAGTCCAAACGGGATTAAGGGCAAAGGGAAGCGTGTGTCCCGTGCTCTGTTAATTTTCCACTCTGCAGAAACATCGCTGTTTTGGTTTTTTTTCTGTCATGACATTTGTCAGGTTCCTCCAGTCAGGAAGGAGAATGCAAGTGCTTAATTGCCACTAGCTACTACTTTTAATTTTATTGCCATCTGGTATTTGTGAAACTGCTCGTGAGTGCTGTGGGATGACTCACCACATGCAGCTCCAAGGAAAACCCCTGGGAGGCTCCCTCAGAGCCAGGTCAGGTAAGCAATGAGGACCAAAACAACGTGGTAGGGCTGTGAAAAGCCACTGGTGAGGTGACTTTGTCTGGGAGAACCTCCCATTAGAGCTAAAGATGGATCTGCAGAGGAGCCAGGACATGGATCCAAGCCTCTGAGGCGTGTTGAAATCCCGACGTGGATTGGGAACAGCTCTGCTCAGCCACAGCTAGGTCTCTCTTCCTGAAGGCTCAGGCATGCTCTGTTCAGTTTCCATAAAAATAGGAATAAATACTGGCACAGGCCTGGAACATTTGCTGGAGGTTGCCAACAAGTGTCTTGCTGGTTCGTTTTATTTGCATATTAGTAGTTAGAATTTGTGCAAACTCCCTGGAATCCTCAGCTCCTCCAAGGGATTTCAGCTGCCCCATTTCCAATGCTGAGACAAGGAAACCGGGGAGAGAGAAAGGAGCATTTCAATACAAACACCATCATTTCATTTACAGATTTGAAAACTGTGCTGTGTTGCATCAATAGGGCAAGAGGTCAAGTTTCCCTCACTGAAGTAATAATAATTTAACAGATTAGCTGCTGACATTAGTGCGAGTTCAATCCATAAATGGATGGGGCTCCTTCGTGTCCGGACGCAAAGCAAAGCCTGTATTTTCCAACACTTGACCAAAAACCCCAAACCTGTCATTTTCACACCATTACAGACAACAACCGTCTGCAGGTAATTGCTGAAGGCACTTGAGAGCCAAGGAATGAGACTCCTCAGTAACTGACCATAAAAAGACAGTGACAGAGCAAAGGGAGTGTGACCTAAGGATGAATCAGATTTCTATAAAGTCTATTTTAATAAATTAAAGGTGCTAAGAACCTCCAGAGTGAATAGTTTAAGGGGACACGTCACTAGAGTCCTGTTCCTAATTTAAAGAACGTGGAGGTAAATAGGAAAATGGTCACCTGGAAGACAAAAAATCCAGACTTCACCAGGGAACAGGAGGAGGGACAGAGAAGGTTTTATCTTTTAAAGGTCAAGAGAAACCCTATGGTTTAACCCCTAGACTTTTCCACTTTTCCTGGAAATACGGGGTTTAGATACCATGTCTGGATTAGTTGTTAATGGAGCAAGATCAGACAAGGAACATTAATTTCTATTTACCAGCAGGAGCCGGGCTGGGTGACACCTGAATCTCTGGACTTATGTGTTTTCTGACAGAGCCAGAGGAGAAACTCAAGGAAAATTAAACAACCCAACCAGAACGGAAGCGTAGTTGTCTCCTTTTTTTGGGATATGCAGCTGTAGGTTACAATTCCTGTATGATACAAGAACATCCCACTTCTGCAGATTCAACAGGCCATGAGTGCTAAAATCAGAGGGAAATACTCCACGCTCCGTACTCACTATGCCCAAACTTATCTGAAAAATTCTGTTCTGTTCTGAAAAATTCCCCAAACCAGAGACTCTGCAACCAAACTCAGAACCTCTCTTGGTGTCACAGCATCTCCCACGGCATGAAACCAAGAGCCACAGGAACAACACCCAACGGGTTTTGCTCCCCAGGATGGGATTAACCGAAACCTGGAGTTTAACAGGGAAAAACCCCTCAGCGACCAGAACGCCTGAGCATGAGTGATGGCACCGGCAATGTCCCAGAGGTACCGGTGAGATTGGTACCGATGGGATCCCAGCTCAGGTCCTTAACCCGAACGCCGATGCACTCACCTCTCACCTCCCACAGAAAGTCTAATCCAGGGAGCAATAGGAAGCACGAGGAGGGAATATAACTTGCCTGCAAGACCTAGAGGTCACAGGGATTTGGTCAGGAGTGGGAATTCGGTCAGAGGAAGCGATTCGGGGTGTCCCAGGCCCCACGGAGGAGGAGCGACATGCTGACCCCGAGCCTGACCCCGAGCGTCTCCCGGTGCTCAGGTGCCGGGATCAGAGCACGCCAGCAGCCCCGGGAAGAGCTCGCTCATCCCATCGCTGCTTTTATGGGAATAAACCGGAATTACGGGGCCAGGAGACAGTGCACCCGGGCCAGGCTCATGGTCAGGGCCTGGCTGGGGTGACAGCAGGGACCACCTACAGCACCGTAACAGATCTCCACTCCTTTACCCATTTTACCCTTTTTCCCCCTTAAAACGCGGGCTGAAGCTTCCGGGCCCGAGGCCGGCCAGCACCGACCCCCGACGGCTGCGGCCGGCGCGACCCCCGGGCANTGTCTCCCCGGGTCTCACCCGCCGCCTCATCGCCCGTCGCCACCGCCACCCGGTTACCGCGCGCTGCCGTAAAGCGGCCGCGGCCGCGTCGTAACGACAGAGGGCGTGTCCGGGGGGCGTGTCCGTGGGCGTGTCCATGGCGGGGCGAGGCGGTGCGCGCGCCTCCCTCCCTCCCTCCCCCCCTCCGTCCCTGCCTCCGNGACCCTCCTCAGCACAGACCCCCGGGACCTCTTTTCAGAACCGACCTCCTTCAGCCAACGACCCTCGGGACCCCCGTCAGCGGCGGCGGCGGCCGCGGCTGCTGGCGGGGGGCGCGCCGCGGCCCGC